>SGPL01000435.1:0-28213 GCA_004802705.1 Bondarzewia mesenterica
TTAGATCTTTAGCTTGATCTCCTAAAACCTAGCCTAGCAACTAGGGTACTAGACCACCTGAACCCTTGGGATATACTTTGTTCTTAACCAGAACCCCTGATAAGACTAAGACGACTGGGCCACCTGGGCTAGATGCCTGGGTGGTCCCGCCCTGATCAACCTTAAGCACCAGGCAACGGCATACGCGAGCTACCCATTAGGCCTCCGCGTCCCTGCCCAAGCATGGTCTTAACACTGTGCAGGGCGAGAGTCACCGAGGGCACCTGGGAGGGTAAAGTTGAAGGTGCGATTGCGAGAGGTGGAGGGGGCACCTACAGCGGTGGAGGTGAGGGAACTGACGCTGGGGGACGTGAAGGTGCAGCTGAGGGTGTCAAAGGAGAAGCAGCTGCGGTCGTTGGTGAAAGAGGGTTTGCTGCTGTCATCAAAGGAAGGGCAGGAGGGGTTTGGGAGCTCAGAGCCACCGGGGGTGGACGGGGTGCGGGGGTGGTCGTAGAGCGTGAGCAGGTGGAGTATGACAGTCCATACTGGACAAAAATACCTTTCTACAGACCCAATTATGCTCATTAATTCAGATCTAGCCATATCTTCATATATATAGCCAGATATATGTCAATCTAGCACTATCTACCAAAATCTAGCTACATCTAACTAGATGTAGCACAATCTTGCAATATATAGCACTTTCCCAACAGCTTTGAGCAAGATCTTGCAAGATCTTGCAAGATTTCACCTCCTATATCTTGCAAGATATACACCTTATATTGACCACAGTGTCATTGTTCACATTTCCGAAACACTAGGTATGCCGGCCATCTATCCTAGAATATGCTCTACTCAGCTCCATCTCGGAAGATCGAGCGGATAGAATATGCTCTATTTCACACTATGCGCAAGCATCAGCCCGTGACAGGGATGTGACGAGACCATGTTTTGCGGCGACAGGTCACGGCAGCCTCACAACCACCAACCCTTCCTCTTTACCCCCACTTCGTCCCCCTCCACTCTCAAACGCAGATACCCACAACATCATCGACATCATCGAAGTCGGCCTCCGCGACGGCCTCCAAAATGAACCCGGCATCACTCTCAAGTCGTCACCCGCCTCCCCAAACATCGCGGCATCACCTACCAAGCTCTCGTCCCCAATGACCGCGGCCTCTTCACCGCCCTTTCCCTCCTCTCCTCTCCCATCCCTCCCCGAAATCGCCGTCTTCACCTCCGCCACCGACGCCTTCTCCCAAGTCAACACCAACACCCACACCTCCCTCCCCCACTCCCTCGCCCTCCTCTCCCACGGCACCGCCCGCGCCCTCGCCGCCGGCATCCCCGTCTGCGGCTACATCTCCGTCGCCATCGCCTGCCCCTATACCGGCCCCGTCCCCTCGCGTGCCATCGCCGACGTCGCACGCGCCCTCCTCAACATGGGCTGTTACCAAGTCAGCCTCGGTGATACCACCAGTGCGGGCACGCCCTCCACTGTCAGCGCCATGCTCAACGCCGTCCTCGCTCAATGCCCCATCTCCCAACTCGCCGTACGTCCCCCCCTCCCTCAAATTCACTCACCACTCACACACCCTTTCTTCCCATCCAAAAGGGCCACGTAAGTCCCCTCCCTCCAATATGACCTGACCTAAAACCCCCCTCTTACAGAACAAGTTCCACGACACCTACGGTACCGGCCCCAACACCCTCACCGCCCTCTCCCACGGCATCCGCGCCCTCGACACCGCCGTCGCTGGCCTCGGCAGATGCCCCTACTCCCCCGGCNCCACCGGAAACCTCGCCACCGAAGACCTCCTCTACGCCGTCCGCGACGACCCCACCTACACCGTCCGAGGAGAACCCGACCTCGAATGGGTCGCCCANGTCGGCACGTGGATCTCGNAGNNGCTGGGCAGGGAGAACGCGAGTCGCGTGGGGAGGGCGTTGCAGGCGCGAGAGCGCCGCCGTCGAGAATCAGAAACTCGGGCGGAGGGGCCGACGTCCTGAGAGGTGGGCGGCTGAGCGCTGGTCTTGTGCCAAGGTTCACCCTGATTTTTTGCGTCCGTTGGGACGATGAAACGATCGCGTAGCAAATGTGCTCTTGTATACCAATATGTATCGTGTATTTTTCCTTGGCCACGCAGAGCGCAACATGTCCGCCCCCTACTTGCGGGGATACAGTACAACTAGGCACGCTCCGTCCACAACATTGCAAAACGTAGAAAGTGTGTGCGCGATTCCGCATCATCCTAGCGTACAAGCAACCAAACTGCACCGTCCGGCCAACTAGCAGAGGTCATGCATAAATACGTAGACGAAACCACCGAGTGTCCGCCAACCCAACTCGCGGTGGAGAGAGAGAAACAAAGAAGCGACAAACGGCGTGTGTGCAGATGGACAAAGAAAGAAAGAAAAGGAAAAAGAACAATGAACTAGGAAAAATGATGAAAAACGAACGTCGGGAATCTCTCAAAGATGAAGAAACGATGGGGAAATTAGAAAAGGAAAGGGGGTAAGATGGGACCCGGCGGCGGCGCCTGCGCGTTGCCGTACGCGGCAGGTCGGAAGTACAACGACGAAGGCGATGACGGCGATGGCGATGACATCGGGACGTCGGACTGTAGCTGCTGCTGATCTTGTTCCATAGCATCGAAGCCCACGCCAAATCCGATATCGCTGCCGTGCTGCAGCGTCATGGAGCTGGAGGATATGTCCGGAGAAGATCCGGAGCAGCACGAGCGCGTGGTCGCCGAGATTGGGGCAGACAGGGAAGGGAGGGAGAGGGAGAGCGGGAGAGAGATGGTAGATGACGATTTGGGAAGGATGGAACGGGGGTGCGCGGAACCTGGAATAATGGCACTCGACGAAGAAAGCATGCCAACGGAATAGCGCCGGCTGCTCCCCGACGAAGTCGATGACGTCCTGCTGAACGACACAGCATCCACCGCTTCCTCCAAACTCCCCAATCCAGCAGGAATACCCGAAGAGACGCCATTCACATGAGCAGGGTGCATGTGCTTTCCAGCGCAGCAGGGCGTCCGTTCTCCTGACACTGCATACGTCATGAGCCCACGTTCGTCCCCGAAATCGAATCCTGAGGGTGTCGCGTCGTGCTTGTGGTCCTCGCACTGGCATCCCTGGCAACATCCACAGCAATCTCCCGGACAAGTGCATTGCCCTGGCGAGCACTGACAACGTCCACCGCAACATTCAGAAACGGTCGTGTGTCTGGCAATAGACGCCCTCCCTTGATCCGATTGTACGAGTTGGGAAATATCTCCAAATGGATCGTAAGGATACGGCTGCATGTCGGGCTCGGGTGGGTAGAATGTAGGGACGGCGGGTAGGGTGGAAGGAAGATTACGAATCCATTCGTCAAGCGTTTCGAACTGGGATGGCACGTAACCTCCAAGCGGCGTAGTAGGCGGTGTGGGAGCTGAAAGGGTGGGGATGGAACAAGTCAGACACATAGTACAGACCCTAGGTTCAGCGCAAACACCATGAGTCCAGGCGTCCGCGCCCCGGTGTTGGACGCAGCCTGGACAGGCACACGCGTCACCACAACCACAGAATGCTTTGAGGTCAGGAGAGGGCCCATCAGAACGGGACCAAGATGCGAGGCTCTGCGCCACGAATTGTGCTGTGTCTGTGGGAGCAGCCAGTGGTGACCGATCGTCGCCTAAATTCAACGCATCACCATTTAGCTGTGTGGTCATGCTCTGCGAGTCGTTCCCGGAAGGAACACCATCCACAGTAAAGAAGTGTTCTTCGTAAGCGCGACTGTAGGGGCTGTAATATGTAGAGCCATGGGTAGGTCGGTAATGAGGATGAGGTGCGTGTAGGTCAATGTTATCCGTCTGTTGAGGAGGTCGAGGAAGCACGGGCCGGAAATGCGTGATAGTGGAGTTTATGTCGCGAGTAACTCCGGCAAGTGCAGGTGCGCCAGTGCCAGCATCAGACTGTCCACCTCCCTTCGGATGAGATGACCTGGAGGTACAACAATGACAATCCCCGCCGTCCTTGCAATCACAAGAGGCATTCGCAGACACATGACCTATGCATCATGGGTCATTGTCATGAACGTCGGATAGAACTAATCAGCTCACCTCCGCTATCCGAGTCCGACAATGACGCATCTGAAGACGTATGCGGTGCAACCGACGCCCCTAAGACTTCCGGTAAGCCGTTAGGAAACGCGGCGCTCGCCAACATCTTCTTGAGGCTCCCTGGAAGCGAAGATAAAGCCCTTACGGCTTAACTCACCTGCGCTGGATACGACGGATGGTCTGGCTCACCTTTGCTACCCGACTTCGGTGGCTTCTCACTAGTACCCTCCTTAGTCTCGCATATACATTTCACGTGGACTTGCTTCGTCTTTCGCAGCTCCCGACAATGTTCACACTGGGTGATTGGACGACCTTTCTTCTTGATTTCAAATAGTGGGCGATCGGTGTGTTTGCACGAGGATGAGCGATGGCCCTTGATACACGCCTCACTGCAAAGATCGTAATGATCCCTCAGTCGCTGAGGCTCAAATAAAATGACTGATCGTTCGCTCACCACGCATACTTCCTATCGTCGACGAGAACCTTTTAGAATATGATAGATAAGCTTAATACCATCACATCCAACACTGATAGTGACGACGAGGACGTACCATTGTTATAGAAAATTTGTAGGACGTCTCGGACGGCGGTCGCTCGAAAGCCGACACCGTCCACGACGCTCACTGAGCGTGTGTTATTGGAAAAGAGACACCAACGGGCGCGCGATCTGCTTGCTATAAACAATGAACATGGGCAAGGGCAGAGGTGCAGTCGACTCTCCTCGAGTCTTACTTGCATCATATACTCTTCCCCCACCACAATACCACCAAATATCCGTCAATAATAAATACTGGACGCTAAGCCAAATTAATTACTTAATTGCTTATCACACTTGCCAATCTCGGAGCGCGAATTGAGCCGGATCACAATTTTGAATGAGCGCTGGATTCGAGGAAAGCGGGCTCAGGACCTAGGTACTGCAGTATTTGTACCACCATAGGTACCAATACAGCACCAATCGTCGTCTGAAGTGTTGGCGGGCTTGCTTAAGAATTGGCCATGAGGATCTGAGACAGTCGTGAACTGCATAGGATCTGCACCATATCTCGCGATCCACTTAGTCTCCTCAAAGTGCTCGACAGTGTCAAACAGTAGTATTCACATCATCGCAGCGCTTGTGCGTCGGAATGAAGACCCAAGGCTCGGCCTTCCACTCGGCAGAGTCGCATGGATGGTAAGCGATCAAGACCTCATGTTATATTGTCCTTGCTTTCCAGCCACGCATTGAATGGCTTGAATAAGTAGTCGCGCTCGTAAGCAGAGCCACAGGCTTGGGCAATCGTGAGGGACTCCTCATGCGTTAAAAGATACCCGCACATGACTAGCTTAATTGCGTCGGGTGCAGACATCTGGGAGAGAGATAGCAGCTCAAGATTCAGATAAAATTCCAAGGACTGAAGAAAATGACATTGATACTTTCAAGGAAGCAAAGGTATCAGAAATAGTATACGACCTAGTGGAGATCTGCGAAATCGAAGGATCGTGGCGTCAGAATCTCGGAGTCGGAATATCATACGAGTGCTGGCAGAACATCTGTAGTGCTGAGCAGACCCGAATCAATACTGGGTGGACTCGAAATTGAAAAAAGTCCTAGACGGACATTCACACCTGTGGGGTCAGCTTATTGCTTGAGAGAACTGAGGAGCGTGGCGGCTAGAATTCTGCAGCAAAGACGAGGGTGAAGGCGATAGTAGATCAGAAAGCATTCAAGAAAAGAACAGCAGTTAATAAAATTGCATACCTGTAGTGAATATGCTCGAATCTCCGTGCGATGACTTCCAAAGGGGTTTAAGTCAGGGTTTAAGTGTACCCCTATATCCTATACGTACGCTTCACATATGATCGCATTCCGTCACACGCGACAAGATGTGCCTTACCGTTTGCTTGGTCTGCACCAGCCTTCTAAGGTTCAAACAAGACAATATATCCAAGAAGATATCGAACACTTGAACTAAGACCACGAATATACAGAAAGTGGCAGTAAAAGTAGAAGAGCATATGACGATCACCAGATGAGTGGAAATGACACTTACTCAGATCTGATACCTGAAAAGGATGCATTGTATGCACTCTCGGTTGCATCGTCAAACCGAATTCTGTCTCTCCGTACTCTGACCCAATCCCCAAGACATGAACGGCATGACCTCCGAGAAAGACATGCAACTGCCAAGTCTTCGGCAACCAGTAGGAATCCTCCCAATCGATGATGCCGCGTTTCGGACGAGAATATTTTGCAGCTGCAAGTCTGTATGAACAGATCATTTGACAGTGCGTCCCGCAAAGTTACATATTTCGTCGCATTAAATCCCCAAAGAGAGTCCGGGCAGGGCCATCGTAGTAGCCCGCGAGATAGGAATAGCAGTGTGCCGTGCTCGCGAAGAGTCCACACAAAAAAACTCGAAAAAGGAGCAAGGATCAGGCAGCCCATGATGCATTGAGAGCCGGCGCTCATCATGACCTTTCCTGTATTGTGGGCAGGCTGCGGCAGAACTCCGATGGACGGCAAAAACGTCTTCGATGATTATGGCCGCGTCATCCTCGGAGAACTCTGGAGTCATGACGTCCATCCGTTGGGTCCGGGAAGTTTGGCCATAAGAGTACAGGCAGTTCCATGGTGGACGATAATGTCGCTTAGTCTAGGGATGCAGAGGTTTGGGACGGATCGAAGAGGAAGCGCAATGCGTCCGATTCCGTGCTGACGACTCGCTCTGTCTTTTCAAGACAAGAGGAATGCCAAAACGAAAGAAACGCACGTTTAAAGTTGGGATTATATATCCGATCCCAGCATGAAACTCCCTGTCTGGCTTACTGAGCAAGAGGTATGCTCTCAGTCCATGACGGGCGAAGGAGTCCCACGAAACGGGATAACAGAGACGTTTAAGAATATCTGACCAGAGAGAGTGGCATTTTGCACTAATGTATTCCGTGAGCGGCAAGCAATGTTTGGAATATCGCAGAGAAGGCTCACCTTTTTGAAACGAGCCGGCGATGTACTTCAACCCGGCGCAGAAGCAACCTCCGAGTTCAAACGTCCGGTCAGCATCGATATCGGGAGAGATTCGCTCAAGGAAGTATGTCTCAAAAGCTCAGATTCTGAGCCGACTGTCGGCCACAAAGACAATGATCTGAACGAAACACGAGGAAGGCAGATATCCGCTGACTCCGCCAAAATTTTGAAACTCCGTCTTTGCGTGATGGGGCCCGGAGCGTTGGTAGTTGAAGTGACAGATTCTACACGTCCTCCATGCTGTACATACTGAAATTTCTGATCAAGAGTTGATCGATCTACATAACGTAAGGTCGGACGTAGCTGGCAGGGCTTTGCTAGTCGACAAGCGATCCAGCGCTTGCCGCGTGTCTTCGTATGCCCAATCCTTAGAAATCTCTCAGACAATAACCAGCATCTCGATCTTTCATAGATCTCTTTTCTTGGTCTGCATCTGTCTACATGCTTAAAATCAGTCTTCCGATCGCGCTACAGCTGGCAGCCTTGAGCGATTGAAGGAGGACGCGCGTGGTGCGCCGGTGGGCGTTTTGTCCCAACCGTGTACCTCGGAATCCGAATCAAAGACCCGTACCTCTCGCAACGCCCATCAAATCACTTACTTATAAGAAAGCTATGAGGTCTTCCTGGTTGTCTGCTCATCGCCTTCTTTCGACCTGCTTGCATAGACATAGACTGGTGCGGAACAAACTTCTCAATTCCTGTTTCAGAAATTCAGCCCTGGACCGGCATACTAGCCCTTACTAGCTCTTGCCATCAAGTAAGTAACATCAATCTACGCACAATACAAGTCATCAGCGAAGCGATTCTGACCTGCATGTCTTGAGCAAAGAACTTATAGCTGCTTTTGGCCTCGACCAACATTCTAATTTGGTTTACGCAGGACGAACACATATCTACTCCTGCGCCATGTCTAAACTCGATGTCAATTTTCCAGCAGAGCTGAATGATGTCTTTCTCCAATGCATCATCTCAAATCCCACCATTTATGACCTGATATTTGCTCACTCTTCACCGGCGACGATCATTCGTTTCTCTTGGACATGTACAGATGCTCTCACCGCTGTTCACTCATACTATCGAAGAGCGTACAACATAAATCGCCACCTGTCGCATTTCTTTCGCGACCCTGAAGCATTTCGTGTCCTGCAAGCACGGACTAACACTCTTATTTCCGGTTCGAATGCGCTCCAATTCATTGACCGTACGTTCTACCCTGAATCTGACCTGGACATCTATGTGCCCCTCCGTCATTCTCACGAGGTCGCGGACTGGTTGCTTGGCGTCGGATACGTGTTTCGTCCACATGCTACGCAGTCAGAGGATCTTGCGGCTGCCATCCGACATATGCAAGTCGCTGATGCAGCGTTGGAGGGTGGCTTTGCTTCAGGGTATCGCATGAGGGGCGTTGTCGGCGTGTGTGACTTCTTGAAACGCAGGGACGAGGAATCTGCAGTTGATGCCCAGCCCTTGAAGATTCAGGTAATCGTGGCGGCCCGTACTCCGGCCGAGGTCGTCATCAACTTCCACTCCAGTATGTGTTCTTTGCATCTTCTCCAGAATTCTGATGGATCCCAACCTGAGCTTCTATCTAGCATGCGTGATGAACGTCATCAGCCATGATACGGCATATTCATTCTATCCTCATGCGACATTTGAATCGCGCCTTTCCCTTGTATGTCCTACGGAGGGCCCTGCACAGGAAGGCGCGCTCCAGAAGTATACTGAGAGGGGCTGGCGCCTTATCTGTGAGCGCCCTGAGGTCGAGGATACCCTTATTGAAGATGTGCGGGAAGCCAACTCCAAAATTCTCGCTCTCGCCGCCCATGAACCCTCATTCCTCCCCGGTTCTCGCTGGCTCAATGACAGCACGAGTTGGGCTCTTCCTCTCCATCCCATCCTTCCTACACATGCCTCAGAGAACTCAAAGAATAGCCCTATCGCGAGCACAAACTGGCAGCTTGCATATCAGCTGGACGATGACGATTCCCCTAGCCCGAAAATGCGATACTGCCTCATTCGCTCGCCGTTTCTGAAGCATGTTTACCTACTCACGGATGAGCTCCTATTGCTGGCAATATGGAGCGCTCTAAAGGGTATTAGATCAGGGCGTACCGTGATGCAACGTGTTCTAGATCGTGCGAAGCACAGGAAAGCAGCTGACTTTCCAA
The DNA here is from genome assembly GCA_004802705.1 of Bondarzewia mesenterica. Taxonomy (NCBI): domain Eukaryota; kingdom Fungi; phylum Basidiomycota; class Agaricomycetes; order Russulales; family Bondarzewiaceae; genus Bondarzewia; species Bondarzewia mesenterica. The sequence continues at coordinate 9,264 of SGPL01000435.1, forward strand.
GGTGAGTGCGGTGTATTTTGTTTCTGTCATTTTTCCTTCCTTGTCGTAAGAGCGCTCTTACTGACAAACGTCCCAGACACGATGATGTTCTCCGCACCGAGTGTGAAGCATATCGCGAAGCTGTCAGGACCCAGAGTCTCCCGCAAACCCTTTGGAAGAAAGGACCTCCGGGGGACCTTGTAAGTAGTTTTAATTTCCCTTTGCCGTGCTCTCGCACACTCATCTTCGACACAGATATATTCTCTATAGACTTGGAATGGCCTTGACATTCGGGATTTGGACTATGAGATCGGACGTATATTAACTCTGAATATGAATGTGGTCCCCCTTTTGATTTGCTCCCGTCGAGTTCCTATTGCCTCGTGTCACCTACTAACATAGCATTCCACTCCATTCTTAGCTATCTCGCACCGCGCAATCACCTATTCGATGGATTCGGTGCACGACGTATGTAACGCATATCGACTAGTCAATATTGTACATATACATAGAACCACGCCATGTGGTGACAGATGTCTTCGAGGGGGACTTCATTTCTTAAATTTTCAATCTGCACCGCATGATATGTACTTTATAACTGACTCAATTTCCAGAAGTAGGCCAAACGTTCAGAATACACGGATTGTATTTGGATCGTATGCACTATGTGCATTATATAGCAGTTGTCGGAGCAGGCTTAGACAGTATATCCAAGTACAGATTGTTTCACCTGGCAAATCGCAGTATAATTTTATCAAGTAACCGCACGGTACATACAATACATGCCTTGCCCAGCCATGGCTAAACGTGAACGCTTTCTCCCGTCGATGCGGTCGCCATTTCCCAGGGTTTTTTCTTCTGTGGCGCAATTGATTCGCTGGGTGCCGAATCCTATACTCCAGAGATGAGACGTCAGGTCAATTACTGAACACTCGGGACAGCAGTTTAATAAAAAAATCAACTGACATTGAGTTTGTCTGGTATTTGCTTGTTGTTGGGAATGTGGTCAGTTTCCCCCTTTTCAATGAGTTCCTTGAGCTCCGCAAACGAAAGCTGCCGAGGTTCTTCTACGGCAGACGCATCCTGATACGAGCTTGTAGATGCAGCATTTCCACTTGAATTGGATTTGGAATACAACTCTGTTGGGCTTTGTTCAGCAAACGTCGGCAAACGGGGATCCGACCATACCTTCTGCCACCTTGGCATCATCTTCCGAAATAGTAATGCCCTTCGTTCTATGTATTATGATGAGAATAATGAACGGTTGGACGTCAGGATCGAACACTGCCTTTGAAAATAGAAGATTCTTGTCCTCCTCAAGATCATCTCCTTTTCTTCATCAGATGCACCATTCACGACGCCAGTGGATATGATGCTCTCGAGACCTTGCTTGCAGAAAAGCTCTAGCTCAGATCGGGCATCTTTTTCACCATTAGCGCAAGCAATGTACCTGGTATACTTCATCGGTGTCATAAGGGTGTGTTGCAAAGAGCCGGCGAACGTCATCAGTTGGGATCGTGGCCATGTCTTGTTGTACGAAAAGATGAACAACGGCAAAGTGTCAAGCTGTTGAAGAACTCTGCGATGTCGAATAACGAAAGTTGAAACAGCGGTGGTTTGGAGTGATGTAATTGTCGTGGTAGTGGGGAAAGAGAGATAAGATAAGATCTCGGCCAGTATTCAGGCTCATCTTACACTAAAACGCCTTCTGGTTGCCCTGACACACAGAGCTACAACACTCTTCCTCATCTCATATCGAGCATCCCTTAAGCTTTCACCGTCCGGACTTCCACCTTCTTCAAGTGCCATGTCTGGCATGAACAGAATCGCAGCGGAACGGAACGGGAAAGCCGTACTCGAGTTGGTCACGAAGCCGGGGAATGGTGAGCAATGCTGTCTCAAAAGAGCATACTGGCAACTGGGGTTTTGTCGTTGCTGGGAAAGATCTCAGAGCTATATACGTTCTCTGACTGGCATGTAGCAGCCTCGCCATCTGCGAAGTCGTCATCGAGCCGTTGATTAGACCACCGGGCAGTGACAACGAAGGGCATGAGCTTTCCGAAGTTACCTGTCCCTCCAACTCTTTCGACTGGTCCTGATGCGGCAAATCATGATACTGTTGAACAGAGCTTCTTCAGAGATCTAGGTTGGTTGCAGCATACTGAATGTATATATTTTCCCTTCCAGATACTTGTGCGGACTGCAAGGCCAGGAATCCGCGATGGACATCTCACAATCTAGGCATTTTCCTATGGTACGATATTCACATAAGAGATATGGTTTTCTTCAATATTATAATCCTCAATAATTCAGTGTCAACTGTGCCAGCATTCATCGGAAAATTGGTACACACATTACGAAAGTGTATGCCGCCCTCTCGTCCCAGCATACAGCAGCGGAGCTGATGCGATTACCTTCAGAAAGAGCTTGACGCTGGACTCGTGGACAAAGGAACAAGTAGAAGTTGGTCAATCTGCTGGCGTCTCTTTCGGTCGATTTCCTGACCGATCACTCTTCCAGAACATGCGCCAAATGGGTAACATCAGATCCAATCAGATCTACAACCCAGATGAAGTCCGTAATCCCCCACCGACGAATATGGTTGACTCAGAAAGAGATAGTGAACTGGAGAAATTTATTCGTGGTACGCACATTGTTCACCTGCGTGGATCTCGGTCGCCCACAATTCCACCCTAGACAAGTACGAATTCAAGAAGTTTATGTCACGCTCTGCAGTTGTCGCTGCACATTTGGGACCGTCAAGGTCAGCGGCATCTGTGAAGGCAACTTCCTCTGCAACATCGGCGCCACAGCGTTCGCAGACAGTACCAAATCTCTCACAACCGTCCAGCGCTCGTCCATTCANCTCCAGCCAGACTCAGCCGCAGTTTCCATCATCGACAGCTAATTTGCCCTCGACGGCACAACAACAACCTGCACGCTCAGTTTCTCATCCCTTCCTTGCGACCCAGAATGTTCAACAGCCGCAGCAGCCAGCGGGTGGTGTTTGGTCCGATCTCGCAGCCCTGCAGACTCCGACTCAGAACTCGTCGCTACCTCTGCAATACCAGAATTCTCAGTCGATATCCATCCCGAATAATACACTTTCCCCAAACAACCCCTTCCCAACAGGTGGAGTATCTTCATTCGGAGCTGGAATGAGTACTGGTATCAGTCCCGGGATGGGGCTATCTCCCATGATGGGCACATCGCCTTTCCAAAGGCAAACCCAGATGCAGATGCAACTCCAACCTACGCACTTCGGCACTCAGAATGCATTTAGCGTCGGGACTGGTCAACACAATCCCTTCGGACAGATGTCAGCTGCACAACCCCAACCTCAGCCGCAATTGCAGATGCAGATGCAGATGCAGCAGCCGTTCAACCCCTCGACTGTATTTGCTCCCCAGCAAACATCGTTTTCGCCGTCGCCGTCTCCATTCTCGCAACAGTCACAACCGACCTCATTCACACCTCAACCATCCGCGTTCTCGCAGCCACAACAGCCCTTCGCTCCTCAATCTCAAGTCAACCCGTTCTACAATTCAGGACAAGGGATGATGGCGCAGCCACAGGTTCCCTTTCGCGCGACTCCATCGCCGTTCGGCGGGATGCAGGCGGGATCGCCGTTCCAGCAGCAGCAGATGTTCCCTGGCCAGGGCACCCAACCGCAGCCTCAAGCTCAAGCGCAAAGCTCCAATCCGTTCACCGGGTGGATGCAGCAGTCGGCACCTGCGCAAGGGGAATACAGGGGACAGGCTGGGCAGTGGGGAACTATGTGATGACGGCACAGTGTATGGCGCGTTCGGGCAACGCCATGATTTGTTCTAGGGAAAACAATGGGAGTTGGATGGTGTCGGTCAAAGCGCATGCAAATGGAAGCAGGATAGTTATCGTACGTCCAGTTGGGTGTTCAACATCTAATTCTCGGTTCAGTATCTCTCGACTTCTATTCATGGTTACTACATATGTGAAATTCGCTGGTATGGATCTGGACGTGAAATGTTTTTATCTTTATTTAAAGTTGCAAGAGTTTCTGCTTGTATCACGGCCCCTAGGTCAAGACTCGAGAATTTATCAAAGCCAATGGCGCGCAGAAGCCTGGTGATGGCCTTTATTATTGACCGTCGCTCCCGGTGACCAACAATGACAAATTTTGCTTCTGTGCACTACTGTCCATACGAGGCTACCAGTATTGACAAATGTCACAAAGCGTCTTCGACGGCGGAGTGCCACAGAGCAGGCCCCGTTTCTCTATAAATGCGCGCCGCGCTATCAGTATCAGTATCAGCATCATCAGCACAGAGAGATTATTAACTTACCCTACACTCATTCCGATCCAGACACTCACCAACGCATTCCCAAAGTAACCCCAAATTGCTGCGTACATCAGCCCTCAAACAGATGGAAGCACCCACTCTATCCAATGTCTATCCTTCCTCCTCGCTGCGCGCATCGAACACGCAGGTACCCACGATTTCGGAGTCCGATACTGAGAAGCCCTCATGGTCGAACCAGATTTCCGTCGCCCGCCACGGGGAACAGCGCCGCTCGAACAACAAAGCATCTCGCATGCTCGATGTCCCCATCGTGCATGCCGACACCGCGTCCGAATACGAAAGGCTGAACAATGGAGAAGGTGACGGCACAATGCACGAAGATGGCAAACACGACCATGGCCTCAACTTGGGGAGGAATATCTCCCATAGCTTCAATGCCCTCATGTCGCAGGGGTCTTTGAAGCAACGGCTGTGCCTCAAGGTGACGGGGATAGACAAGGGGAAGAAGGCGGTCCTCCGTCCGCTTACAGAAGTAGTCCGATTGCCCACTGTGGCAGATGAGATTGGGGTTTGTCGAGAGAGGCAGGCGAAGGAGCGGGATAATGCATCACTCAGTAATTCGACCGCCGGGTCAAGCGGAGCTGAAGGCAGCGGAGAAACTTCGTCAGACTCCAATGATGAGTTAAAAAATGAGGACCTAGTGTCCTCAACGAAGATCGGCGCGGGTTCGGGCAGCACCAGTCGACTAGCTGCTGAAAAGCAGTGAATCATTACCCTTCCAAAAGTTGTTAGGTTATGTAGTACCTCAGGCTCAGGTATTAAGCTGAAATACAAGGTTCGAGCCTCAGAGATACCTATACGACTGCATGCCAGCGTAATGACAGACGGAATGTCGGCGTCCAGGGACTCGATGAAACGGTAAACCCACCTTTCAGACGTAGTCCAAGACGACGAGGGAAATGGAGCAATGAAAGCGAGTCGAGGACACCTTCGGGACCACCGGAACACTTCGAATGAGCACAGTTTAAGGCTAGCGGTTCAATTCAAGATCTATTCAACGAGAATACCTTTGCGACATTGATAGCTCCGGGCTTATGCTCGTTTATTTAGAAAGGAAACCTTGAATTTTGGCATGATGGAGGAAGAACGGAAAGAGCTGGAAAGAGACTAGATAGTAACAACGTGAGAAATTGACAAAACGGTACTGCAATAAGTTGGCTCAGACCTGACTCGAGTCAACCTCAACATACGATAGACGCTCGTAGACGCCTGCTTGTAAAGCAAAGTTGTCTTTACTGACGACACAGGTATAGAGCAGTCGCTCAGCAGAAACAGGCAGAAACCTCGCGCTTCAGGATATTCCGCTCACTGATACCCAATTTAACCTCATATTCTCGGCTGAAAACTACCATGGTTCGCCCAGACGTTACACCAGATGCACCGGTCGAAGAACAGCCAACAATCGGGCTCATAGGCATGGGTGCCATGGGGAAAATATACGCGAAATATTTGTTAGATGGAGGCTGGAAGAAGTGAGTGTTTGAACTTTGGAGTGAGATTCCGTATAGATGAGATCCCAGGATTCATGTTTGTGACCAGATGTCAAAGTACGAAGCCCTGAAGGACACGTACAAAGGTATGTTCATAGATCTGCGCTAGTTATAGGGTGTGATCCGAAGTCAATTTTCTAGGGGTTGAAGGTATCACTGTCCTCAAAGACGGGCATTATGTATCGAGAACTTCAGACTTCATCGTCTATTCTGTAGAAGCGGAGTACATCGACAGAGTGACTGCAGAATATGGCCCTTGTGAGTATCTAAACCATCCCACGTTTTCTTGCACACTGATGTCTGTTGGAAGCGACAAAGGTGGGAGCAATTGTAGCTGGGCAGACATCGGTGAAGGCACCAGAGCGGGCGGCGTTTGAGAAGTACTTGCCCGACGATGTGCATATTGTATCCTGCCATTCATTGCATGGGCCGACAGTAAATCCTCGGAATCAGCCGCTGGTAAGTCCCCCTCATCCTGTTGACTTTGTAGCAGCTCATCGGACCTATTGCAGGTGTTAATTAAACATCGCGCAACAGACGAAGCTCTCACTTTAGTTGAGAGCATCCTGAGACCGTTGCAATCCCGATATGTGTACATGACGTACGATGAGCACGACCTTGTCACGGCAAATACACAGGCGGTTACACACGCTGCTTTTTTGAGGTGGGTATGATCTCGCTCCTGTCATGTTCTTTTGTAACACATCCTATAGCATGGGCACCGCGTGGGCGAGCGCGTCGTCTTACCCCTGGGAGCACGGGTATTACGTCGGCGGCATCGAGACAGTCAAAGTCAACATCATGCTACGCATCTTTTCAAACCAATGGCACGTCTACGCCGGACTAGCCATCCTGAACCCATCCGCCCGCATTCAGATCAGACAGTACGCGCAGAGCACGACAGACATATTCAAACTCATGCTCGCCGCGGACGAGGCAGGGCTTCGAACGCGGATGTACGAGGCGCGTCGGCGAGTATTTGGAGAGGGCAGTGACTTGGCGCGAGCTCCCATCTTGCTTTCCGAAGACATATTGGATGCATTTAGTCTCGGAAAGAAGCCGCCCAAGAACGGACAAGCAGGGGCTGCACATACGCCGGGAGGCGGGTGCAACGGGGGCGGGGATCGCCCGCCGGCTAACTCGCATCTCTCGTTGCTCGCTATGGTGGACTGCTGGGCCCGCCTCGACATCAATCCCTTCGTGCATCTTGACGTGGCCGCCACTCCCGTGTTCCGCATGTGGATGGGCGTTGCCGAATACCTGTTCCACTCGGAGGAACGCTTGGACGCGGCTATCCATGCGGCATTGTACAATGTCTCGCATCGGTACGATGATGTCGAGTTTGTCGTGGCGTCGCGGGGGTGGAGTCAGTGCGTCTCGTTTGGAAACTTTGATCTGTTCAAGCAGCGGTTTGAGGAGACAGCGGAGTTTTTCCGACCGCGGTTTGAAGAGGCAGCGAAGGTGGGTTCGGAGATGCTGAAGGCTATCATGGACAGTTCTCCTCCGAAGGCGAGGTACGGTTCATAGGGGAGATGGTGAGATGGAGTGGACATCGTGATTTCTTACACTCGGGCAGGGAAACGTAAGATCCCGGTAGAATATCTGTTTTGCGCTTAATGCATTTTTGATTCAGATTGAGCAATTGAGCACTGCCTATGGGACTCCCGAACTAGCGCATCAAACAGTTGGGAATTTGAAGGCGTGCGAGACAAGATTGGTGAATACAGGTTCATACCGGTCGTATTGGACTTGTCCTATATCTACAACCTTCTGCATACGCCCTCTCTCAGGGGGCACGGGCCTGGACGGGGATGTGAAGTGACCCTGATGAATTTACAGAATGACGCGGCTAACTATGATTCAAGATACACGAGTCGTTGAACTAAAAGGACAAACGATAAAACCAATACAATGGATATAGAAAAATAGAACGACATGCAACGTCACTGAACAAACCAACGCATTAGAAAGGCATGAACGTAAAGCTCAGAAATTTTGTGCTCACTAGCGTACAGAAAGCTTTGGGGGGAGTATTGATCGTCACAGGTCTCAGTCGGTCAAATCTATGATATCGGCAGCGTCCGCAGGTATGTACTTTTTTTCTCTTCGCCCCTGCAACAGTGGTCGACGTACTCGCAGATGGAGGGCCAGAGGGGATCGCGTCACTTGAGGACGACAGAGGTGGCTCAGGTTGGATACCACTGCCAGAGCCCACTGCCGATGCCGCAGGAGCCGTCAAGACATACCTCTTTCGCCCGTCAACAGCCATCACGACGTCGTTGTACCTGGGGCCCATGATGGCAGAGATCTCAGCACTGGTGCCAAGCTTGACCAGGAAAGACTTTGCAGCGGCCTGACGAGCTTTCCACAAGCCCGCGTCGATGACATGCTGATGCTTCGTTACTTGCAACGTGTAGGGGCTACCATGCGTGATGGTGGTCCACTGAACCAGGTCTCGTGCAGAGGCCAACGTAAGCTCCAGATGACTCCGTCTTTTTTGAATGGCGCGGAAGTCATGTTTTGAGGAAGCGGAGAGAAGGAAGTTGTCCAATGTACGGCAGTCATCGCATCCACAGCCAACTTTGCGCAGGTCGGGATGCTGCGTCGTCGTGCTTTTATCGCGAAGAATTTCTTGAAGGTAAGAACCGACCAAGAGTTTGGAAAACTCTTGGAACGGTTTCGACGACATTGATATTTTATGCTTGAGCAGAACATCACGGAGTTTGGGGATGAGAGGTTCGTAGAGATTTTGGAATCGCTTGTGCAGTTCGCCCTTTTGTCGAAGCAAGAGAGCAAGGAGATTGGCACAGGCATGCATCTGTCCTGTTACGATGCAAAGATTTACGAGATACGTGACTCGCGTAATCTTTGCTTCGTCCGCTAGGGAATCGTGTGCATTCTGCTGCTGCCCGCTGTAGTACGGGTATGATGAAAACGGCTTGGGCGGTTCCGCGACAACAGCCGGGAACTGCTGAATGGCGGACATAAGGGATTTTTCCACCGCCTTCTCAAACGTGCTGGTCGCGTCAGCTGAAATACAGAAGGATGCCTTTTGGTTGTGCAAAGTTACGACGAGCTCTGCCCAGAAATCGTAGTCGGGAGGAACTGCAACGAATTGGGGGAAAACACTGCGAGACAGCACAGATCATTCAGCCGTCATATAGCTGAACATGAGTAAGGGAATTTTACTTGTCAAGAAGAAAAGCAAGCCCCTTTGTGTGCAAAGCGCGCAGGAGCACAGGGACGTCTACTTTACTAGGGTTCTTCAGGGCGGCCAGGGCTTGACCATACTCTATGTCGCACCAGGCAACAATGGCATCCTGGTCTTCGACTGCAAGAGGGGAGAGGCTCTCAATAAACTCAATGCGATCCTTGATGCTGACGCATTGTGATAAACATTTATGAAACCTGAATATGACATCGACTGAACATCACTTGGACTGGATATTGGAACGATATGAAGGACGTACAATTCCTTTACGCGCTCGAAGGAAAACTTCTTCCACGCATCCATGAAATTTTGGCGACCAAGGACATTCATATTTTTCTCTGCGCCGCTAAAAGTGACAACCTGGTGCCACTTATCTAGATCGTTCCACTGCACTGCTAAATTTGCCATCACTTTCGCTGCGGTGACATCTTTTGAAGGCGGCATTTTCTCCATGATCCAAGCTGCAATCCGCGACGCCTCGGCAGATGGGTTTTCGCTATTCCCAACCTGCTGTATCTTTTTCAGAGCATAAGACATTCCACCCTCGTTTAAAAGTATCTCTGTCTCGTCATCCTCATGAAATAGGATGAGGACTGTGCGCCGGTACCCTTCATCTGGACATTAGTAAACTCAGGGTGTCACGATGGCATTCACTCACAGTATTCAACTGAGCCCGCTTCCTGCACGAAGTGAGTGAGTGACCGTCCATCGGAAACATCATATATACTTACATTACCCGCATAACCTTCATAATCTGCGTCATCAGGCCCTTGACCTTGGAACGGCCGTTCAGGGATCAAATCTTCGTCGGATAGAGAAATTTTGCTTGAGCTCAAGACAGGATCTCCATTCAGGTCGACAAGATTCTCCAGAGTGAGAGAACTATCGGACTCCTCCAACATAGCTGGTGTATCACTACCTCCCCCGTGCTCATACCCCCATCTGCCTCGTTTGTAGTAGTCTTCGCCATAATCGTCCGCGCATCCGGAGACCCAGTACTCCAAGTTCGCAAGACAGACCACGAATCCCAATTTCTCAGCAACGTCACGCACATGCGCGATGCGGTGTGCATCCATACCCTTCAATGCAGAAGAGCGAAGATTCACCTCGCTATATTCGTGTTCTAGAAGAAACGCAATTAGCTTGCTGTCCGGGGTGGTCCGGTACTTGTCTTGGTGCCACTTGCGGAGGACGTGATGCAGTTGGGTGAGAGCGGTGTGCATGTTGGGCAAAGAGGGTCGTGGGATGCCAGGAGACGTGTGTATCAGGTTGTAAGAAAGTGCGAGTCGATACCCCGACGTGATAGATTTGACTTCGTGCATTACATCGGCGTACCATGTGAGCAGCGTCGTAGAGAATGCGGAATCGGACGCAAAGTCGAATACTTGCTTCGAGGTGCCGTGCGACACGTGCACTTGACCGCCAGCGTATAACGACGGGAGGACAATGATAATTGTTGCAAACATCCCTTCGCTCTTTTCGGTACTAAAGACATCACAGTCCAGCCAAGAGTTCAATGATCCAGAAGACACGATAGAGAGAACATTGCCTACTCTTGGTGTGGCAAGAAGCTGTCGGAAGGTTTCAGCACTAAACCATTTGAAATAAGGAAAGGAAGCACGCACTGCGAGCCTGTTTCATAAAGCAGAAGCTTGTAAAATTCGCATCTAGGGGGCGTTCTAGCAGGTGCAACACCCAGCTCCTTCCACACAATGGGGACGATTTTGGATAAGTGTGTGTTCCATGCCGGATTAGTGAACTTAACCTTTTGTGGTTCGACTTCCCAAGTGTGCCGCACATTTGTATCGACGACTGTCCGTTCCTTATGTCCGAAAGGAGCCTGCTCAGCAATGTCTCGAATTTGTTTCGCGTCACGTTGCTCAAAGGCAATCCAATGAGGCCAAGGCCTTCAATGTATAATCCAGGATTGGGTGCATCAGGTAGCACCTGACCATGGGCATATTTCCCTTTAAAATCGAAGTCTCCTGTGAGGGCAGCTTCAAGATCGGCCTAATGTGAGGTATTGTGAGTGATGGCAACTCATATTAGTCCAGCAGAGATCAAAAATATTCAGGAGTTGGGTCCGGATGCAAGCATCGCGGAGAACAGTAATATGTAGATATGAAATTGGCAGACATACCCGTAGATCTCCTCCATCTGATACCTCTGACAGGATTTCATCCTCATCTCCATCAGCCTCCCCTTCTTCAAGACCATCTTCGTTGGGAACTTCAGATGCAAGAGTGCCGACGGTGACGCCCCGGCTGTTTGGATAATTTGATTCCGTATGATCAGACTCCTGCGCATTCATAGGCGTGTCTGATCTCTCAGTATGTGGTTCAGGAGGAGTATCCCGGGGTGCGGACTCGCTGGCAACGGCGTCCTCTAGCGACATAATGCCCCCGTCGGTAGGGTGCTGGAGGATGACCTGAGGTACTGGGGCATTTGAAATGGACAAAATAGTTTCTATATCCATCTTTTCAGAACAAGAGGAAGAAATATCTCAGTGTAGATTCTTGTAGAGTCAGATAAAGCAAGGTAGGAGAATAAGTAGTAAACACAGGGCACGCCAACTTAAATAAAGCGCGCCGCCCTGCGCCGCCTTGAAACGACGTAGAGTGTGACAGACGCGTCCTGTCACAATAAGCCTTCGGCCAATAATCACACGTTTCACGTTTTACCTTGAACTTTCCGTCAGTAGAGTTACACGTGGCCGCGAGGGTGTTTGGATGTGTAGTAAGTACTGTAGTACTGTAGCACTGATAACATTGAGACCAATCAACAAGCAAGACTAGATCCTCGAACGAGGAGAGCGTTGTACGGAAAAGGTTCGGAGAATACTTGCAGGGCTTTCCGTGAGAGCTTGGCAGAATTGACGAACTGACTGACGCAATTCCTTAGAATACAAACAATTCAAAGCTTTCACCGCGTCGGAGGTGCAGGAATATAATTCCAACAATGAAAAGCAGACACACGAGAACATGCCATGTGGCGAGAGATAAGTGAATCACCGTCGTACAGACACGAACTGCAGCAGTCATGATGCTTAGGTACCCGTCTCCTCAGCTGCACGAGCTGCACGTCGTGCCTTTTTCGCGGCATTGGCAGCCGCTGTCTTAGCCTTTTTCGCTTCTGCTCTTGCGGCCTGAGAGAAAAAAAATATCGTCAGAATCACTCCGCGTGCGTGTTCAAACACCTAGCACGACATACGTTCTCTTCATCTTCCTTTTTCTTGGCCTCTTCCTCTTTGCGACGCTTCTCCTCCTCGACCTGCGCCGCTGGGGTGTTCCCGCTTGTCTTAATCTTACGTTTTGGCCTCTCGCGCCTCTTTCTCCTCCTGTTTGATACGCTTGATGCGTGGGTCGACACTCAACGCGAGGTCGACGATATTCCGCAACCGTGCCGTATCCTCCTTCTTGCGGCGGGCACGCTCTGACTTATTTTTCTTCTCCGTAAAGCGTTTGTCGTCCCGGCTGGATTCGTGGGTTGGGTTCCAGATGTGAGAAAGGGGAGGAAGGGGAGAGGAATGACCAGATACGCACTTATCACTGCCCTCGTTTACCTCCTTATCCAGATATTCGAAGCTCCGCCAGCTATCGAAATTGTACCAGAAATCGTAGAATCCCTCAACCTGCTCTTTCGAGTCCTCATATTTGCCCAACAGCGGTACAGGCTCTTTGCGGCTGAAACGGGCTTCGCGCTCAAACACGGGAGAAAAGAGCTTGAAGAATGCAGCATTTAGATTCTTTGCATTCTTGATTTCCGATGCCGTAGGAACGTCGTCTTCGATAAGTCCGTAGAAAGGATCGACAGAGTCAAATTGACGGCGCCTCTCCTTATTGGTGAGTACCTCCATCGCCTTTTGGATGCATTTGAAGAACGCGTCGTCATTGGAGTCACCGGCGAAACCAGCCTTTTTGTCGGGGTGGTGCTTGAGCACCTTTTTACGGTCTGCAAGCAAATCAAGTTCAGTATTGGGCTATCATACAAAAGAGAGTTAAAAGGCATACGCGCTATTTTTATTTGCTCGTCAGTCGCGCGATATCTGAGATGAGAAAGACCGAGGACAGCGTAGTGATCTTGTTTCTGAAAAATGCATCAGTCAAGAAAATTGGATAGACCCTTGAATGGCGGAAGTCGCTTACCTTCCACTCCTTAGGATCTAGGGTGAGCAGATCTTCGGTTTCCTCCTCGTCACCTACACCAAGATCGTCTTCTGCATTTTCACCATTTCCGTTCAAAGCCTCGAGCCGCTTCCGCTCCTCCTCAAGATGTTTATCGTGCTCCTCAAAAGACAAGTTATGTACTCCACGGCGCACATGTGCTAAGTATGCGGGACCCGCTGGAATGAGCCTACGCTCGACTAATGCTGTAATGAACACAGTTCGCAAGAAAAATCAATTCAGTCATAGAGATCGGGTAGATATCAAGACACGCGTACGAGAAATGGATTTTCCCGAGGCTGCCGGAGGAGTCCAAGATTTAGGAAGAGGTGGAGGAACCACCGTAAGGGAAATAACGTCTGCCATGATGGAGACGGTAGGAGGAGCACAGCAAGAGCACAGTATGTATGACAGTGTAAAAGCGACCTAGTGTTATTTCTGTGACTGGAAGTCACTGGATGTGACGCGTCCTTCGTTCTCCTTCGTTTCCATCCAAGTCGTTTCAACTTTCTAATGAAGGTCTGACTTTTCAGCACTCTCTTAGCGGCAATCGTCAAAGCACTTAGATGCCATGGGTATGTGCCGTTATTCTTGAAAACTGCAAGTCTCGTAATAAACTTCAAAATTTCAAAGCTTTTATGTTTTAACATTGGGACTTGGTAGATCGTCTTTGGTATGTCTTAATAGCGATTCGACATTCATCACACTGAACATCGTTGATCCAAGAGACTGCAGATAGCCAAAACAGTTTTGTACAAGATAGAGTGGGTCATACAACTCATTGCTTTACACATATTACGATTCCCGAATAGGGAACCATTACTTGTGGAAGGACCGTCCTACAAAGAATCGTTGATTCTAGTGGACTACAAAATCGTGAAAGTCAAAATTCAAATCGCGAAAGCCGGACTTCTAATTGTAAGATTTATTTAGATTCCGAATTCGAATCGTAAGAGTCATTTAGAGTCCGAATCATGCTCTTTATGCCCACAACAAAGCTGGTAAGAAACAAGTTGTAGTGTCTCTTCACCGACTAACCGGTAACTCAATTTACCAGTGACTTCTCTAGTTCTTCGTGTTGTAGTCAAACTGCATTTTGACACGGATCGCTCTCTACTCAAAACATTTATCATCCCGACGCCTCCGTGGAAGCTCTCACAGGAGCCGAAAGCTGGAAGGGTACGATGGGGAGTAAAAACAAGGAAACTGAAAGTAAGTCCGTACATTTTGTTTGTATACTAACAACGTTACATAGGCATCGTACACACCTCCAGCTCGCTGTTTTAACACAGCGGGCATTCGTTCTCCCCCACTGGCTGCCTTATTCAACCGTGCTTCTGTCGCGCCTCCACCGCCTCTGACGAGCACACCCTTCTCCAACCTCCCAAACACTGCACCCGCCCATTCCCCTGCAACCAACAAGAGTGGGGTATGCTCCAAGCCCATCGATCGATGACTGTCGAGCTCTGCACAATGCACATTTATCAAGGATGACAAGTGCAAGCTCTAGCGGCATCATCAAAACCCTCGCCTCCATCTCCTCACCTTTTAACTTTCTAGCCGCAGAGGACGCGGCTGACTCCTCTCCCTCGTCATCGTCATCAGGAGAGATAGGTCATGTGCCGATCATCACTGCGAGCTCGAGAGCGTCAGGCGCGACGACGGCCAACCACTCCGGTGCATTGGGTGCGGCGTGGATGAGCACGGCGAGCATCGCAAGGAAGTGCGAGAGCACGACGGCGTTGAGAATGAGGCCCGTGCCCGCACTGTCAACTTAGTTCGACTCGTTGCTTATTTCTCCCCTTCCGCTCTTGCCTCTTCATCTATAATTTCCCCATCTCCTGTCATCTTACACAGGTCACCAGACCGCGACTTGTTGCTCACCATGCACAGAACACCCATCAATTCATCTTGTAAGCCCCGTTCCATTTTTTTTTAACGTGACGACTGACAACATGGATGGATGGAACCTTGTGTGTCGTGTGCGTTAGGCATATGCACCAGGTGTTTCTAGTGTCGAAGGATACGGACCAGGTGTTGTGGAGGATGGGTGGAAACAGTATAAACCCCATCTCGCGTCGCTCGCCACTAGTCCTCCTCAGTCAACGCCCTCTCTGCCATTTGCGAAGTGACTGACGCGAACACCAACAAAGTCGTGCACGCCGTCGGCAAGGATTCGTGCGTGGGCCCCAAGTTTCTCAGGGTGTCAGTCGGTCATTTGCGCTCGGCTTTCGATTCAGACGGTGGAGGGAGATCTACTCGTGTTTGCTCAAACGAATATAGCGAAGATTCTGGCGATGGCGGATATGGAGGTCAAGTACAAACCCAAGGTCAGTCGTCATTTATACGCCATATTTTAGACTCATTGTCTGTATGGACTCCGATGACATACCTCTCGTATAGGTTCCGGTGTCCCAGAAGTGATGCCTTGGCATACGCTCGATGTACCGGGAGCACCTGCTGTCCATCGAGTACGTGTTCAATCTCTCTAGTCTTCGCTTGTAATTGATCTCCTCTCTCAACTTTCTCTCAACCTCGTCATCCCGGCGTGCCCGTGGAAGCTCTCATAAAGCCGAAAGCTGGAAGGGTACGAAGGAGAGTGAAAAAACGAAATTGAAAGTAAGTTTATACTTTTTATCTGCATACTTACAACATTACACAGGCATCATACATGATCCCAGCTCATTGTTTCGACACCGCGGGCATTCATGCTTCCCCCAGCACATTACAGCCCTGTCGTTTCGACGCGACTTGGTTTGCACTCATCCACCTCATTTTCAGCCCCACCGTTTCGGCACAATGGGGCTTCGCGCTCGCCCAGCACGTTCCCAGCCTCATCAATGACGGCGGAGCTCACGCTCATCCAGCATGCCCCCAGCACTATCGTTTCTGTATGACATGGGTTCGCGCTCATCCACCCGATCCTTGGCCCTGTTGTTTTGGTACGATGGAGCTCCGTGCTCACGCAGCACATTCCCAGCCCTGTTGTTTCGAGACGGGAGTTAGAAACAAGAGACGGCAAGGCGCTTCCACGCACAGCAGTTTAGATGTGAGATAAATCTCAATGCACTGTGCACGACCTTTTTGGCATCATCGTTTAGGAAGGTGCCATGTCCTGGCCTCGTGGGCCCCCAGGAAAGAAGCTGCAGCATCTCCACCATGCAATTCTGCTCTGTCTGCACACGCATAGGGGCACATGTGAATGGGAGATGACGCGGGAGGGTCTGTCAGACACACTCACCTCTGCGATGTGGAGCGTCACGCCCAGTCCGGTGTCTTTGGTGGCATTGAAGCACTCGGAAAGTCCGTCACGTCGCCTGCTTGAACAAAGTGAAGAGGCTCGGGCCTAGCTCAGTCAAAAAGCTTGGGTCCCATGACAAGTGTGCACATACGGCTTTTTAGTTGACCATTCATTCCTGATCATTTGTTCAGAACATCTCACCCCAAGCAAACAAGCTGGTCATGGGCATCGTGCAGGACACGCTTTGCGGTATTTGCAAGTTCACTCCGTGATACATTCCTAGACTGGAATCAGGTGCAGAAAATCCTCCTTTGGGTACCTGATTGTGAACAAGTACAACGAGAGAGAAATCTTCGCAAAGCATGCTCCATTGGATGCACCGTTGCGAACCGTTGGGTGCTGACTGGCCGAGTTTCTTGTCATGAGGCTGTCTTTCGCACCCACATCCTTCCCGTAAGTACCGTTTAAATACTACTTCTCCACACCATGCGAGGCCGAACTATCCCCCACACACACGTTGGTCGAAGAGGAAGCACAAACAGATACTGCCATGCCTACCCTCAATGACGATGATCAAGGTGAGCGCAAAATGTCCGACCATCACGAGGCAAAAGTTGATACGTTTCGCATCGAAGGTGCTAACTGCAATGACGAGGGAGTGTGGATAGTGGATTGGGATGGCCCAGACGATCCTGAAAATCCAAAAAAAGTGTGTTCGTAATTCGTATCTTTTGTCTCGTTTCCCCCTCCCGGTTGACTTCATGTCAACAGCTGGGCTTATAAGAAAAATGAATGGCAGTTCTCATCGTGTCCTGCTTCATGTTGATCTCCCCTATTTCCTCTATGATCACACCTGCATCTGAGCAGGTTGCAGTGGAATTTGACATCATAAACACAGTCGAGATAGCTATAATCACATCTGTTTTCGTGTTAGCCTACGGTGCGTATGCCGTTCTCGTTCTGACTAACTTCTTCACTTCTCCCTGCACCACTTTTGGTCATTTTGGAATATGAGTCTGCATTAGAGACAGGATGCTTTAAGATAGTTCATAAATTGCATAGGTCCTCTATTTTTGTACTATGTTATAAAATGTAAATGGATAAGCTAGGCATCCATAGTAAACTACTTAAGTGTGAGATCATTTATTATTAATTTATTTAATAGCTTGATAAAATGTTAACATAAAGTTGTATATTATATAAAATAAAGTTAAAGAGAGGCAAGAATCATTTATGCCGTGCAACGTAGCGGCCCTCTCCTAACAAGTATTATTACTGTCTGGTGAACATTCTTGCAAATCTGCACGATACGCTGGAGATAAGTCATGATACGAGCAGCCAGCTGCATAGTTCTAGAGTCTGGGGAACACAGAATTTATGGCCGAACACATAGAAGGTGGTCGCCATCTCATCTAACCCATTATAAGAGTGACATTCTATCATGCCTAGTACCATCACGTTTCCTGAGTTTCCAGATGATCTCCTCACAGTGCCCTTATTGGTCATCGACTACGCTCTGATCAAAGTAGGTGACAAACAAGAAATTGATATACTGTAGAAGGCTTACACGCAACTTAATTTTTGGTAGTGTGCACTATTCAGTGACCTTGGCATGCTCCCTGCAATACCTTGACATATTTTGAATGACATTATTGCTCCTCTAGTTTGAAGAACCATGGAGTTGACTACGAAGTACCAGAGATGTTCAACATGAGCGCGGAGATGATAGAATTGCCATTCAAGGAGAAGATGAAGTACGAATAAGGGGATGAGGAAAAGTCCTTCAAGTAAGCATCGTAACAAAGTACGCACCAATCAAATTTCTTAGACCTTGCCTGAATGCCAGTTATAAGTCCTCGGGCGCCACACAGGTGCGCCTGATCACATTGAATCCATCAACTTGCATTCTTCCTTCGTCCTACGAACACGGTGAAGTTAGTCCCTCTGGTTGAAGACAGTGCCATGATCGCAGAAGCTGTTGTCAAGACACCTGGCAAGTATTATATGGATGCGATGGCTGAGGAGTAGTACGATCAAGAACCAGAGGATTGCTAACCGCAAGGTCTGTTCATTTAGTTTCCCTGCAACTGTGATCGTGTGACTCACAGAATATCTGATCTTGTAGTCTCTATAGCGACCTACACAGAAGACAGTTGTTCTGTGTTAAGCTGATCTTGCAGGGTCCTGAGACATGGAGAGCTAGTAGGGGAACTGAGCATCATCTCNAAGCTCTTTAATTGATGAGGATGTTTGAGCAAGAAATATGTGTAAAGCAATGAGTTGTACGACCCACTCTATCTTGTACAAAACTGTTTTGGCTATCTGCAGTCTCTTGGATCAACGATGTTCAGTGTGATGAATGTCGAATCGCTATTAAGACATACCAAAGACGATCTACCAAGTCCCAATGTTAAAACATAAAAGCTTTGAAATTTTGAAGTTTATTACGAGACTTGCAGTTTTCAAGAATAACGGCACATACCCATGGCATCTAAGTGCTTTGACGATTGCCGCTAAGAGAGTGCT
>SGPL01000436.1:4931-16593 GCA_004802705.1 Bondarzewia mesenterica
ANAAGNTTGTCNNGAAGNTTTCTGGAATGANNNGNNNGNGANGNNNNCGNGNGNACGANNGCTGAAGGAATAACAGTGCATGGAACATATGACTTTGTCCAGACCGGAAATAGCAAGATGAAACGTGANTNTATCGAAGGACACTGGATTTCTGCGANGGAAGATGATCATGAGCATGCAGTGCGTGCAACTGCAGACTGGATATGGGAATGAAAAACTCAAATGCGGAAGAGAAATCTTTTTATTGACAACCACACACAGTAACTGCTTTACCAAAGGCCCTCTGCAATGNGACNTGGANGTGAGGATGGNNGNCGAAGGAATCACAGCGCATGGAACGTACGACCTNGTGCGNNCTGGNNTTACCAAAATGTTAAAGGGTGAGCCGNCGAGTGTGCGCAAAGGNCACTGGTTTTCTGTGAAGGAAGATGNGCATATGGTGNGTACAACATCACGNAGGCTGGAGGCATTTGANTACTCAAATGGAGAAGAGGAATCNTTGCATCTTCTACCACACACAGTAANCGCTTTATCAAAAGTGTCAAGGCCAATATACGAAATCGGAACCTACTGGACTTCTGGATGAAATTCATCCTACTACTGTAAGGAAATTCCAACTAGTCCAGACGTGCCAGACAAGTTTGGGAAACTACTGACACTGTGATGGAGGGCCGTGCTATATTACAGGAAACCGTCGTATGGGCGAATTCGTTGCTCCGCTCACCTTCATNGACCTTACTAGCGTGACCGCATCTCGCGAGCATGGTCAAATGGTGGTNNTCCGNGCTCTCTGCTNCCGGGCTCGTCGCCGCTGGACATGGCATTCATCTTCNAGCCTCATCTTGGACCGATCCCGCGTTCTCAGTGCCGACACAAACCATGGCCNACNCGCTCGCCTGNCCAAATGGCATCCANNCAAGGCTTGGAGGTGTTGTGCTNCTCGTCCACGGTACAGGTGAGTCGAGTACGTGCATTTTGTTCTCCCACGTATTGAATGCGATGNCNCGNGGTAAGGGAGTACGGGCCCTGAAACNTGGGACAAAAGTCCCTATGTTTTACTCCTTCCNGACGTGAATCCAGGTAAGTCTCGTCGCGAGTCNGAGGGTGTGCNCACGTTGANCTTTGCNTGCTTGATCCCTGCCGGTAGGATACGACGTTTTGCTANGTNAGTCTNCCNGGNCGATCGCTCGGAAATGCTGCCGTCTCAGCCGAGTACGTTGCTTTCAACGTGCAACAGCTCGCANCCAAGTCAAAGACTGGCAAGGTCTTCNTCATAGGGCATTCTCANGGAGCGGGACTCAACATTCCATGGGTAGGTCCAGTGGTCATCTTGTCNTGNGGACGCATCAGCGCTGAGTGGAATGCTATTACTTGGACAGGCTCTCGACTTTTTCCCCAGCACTCAGGATCTTGTCTCGGGGTTCGTTGGTCTAAATGGGGACTTCCACGGCTNGTTCCTCGGCGGCGCCCACTGTTTTGGGCTGGTGAGTGCCCTCTTTGTTTGCTCATGGCCCCCGCACACCCATCGAAGGTCACCATCCGCCCTGCAGGACGTACCGAAAGGACACTGTACCGAGTCGATTTTCCAGCAAGCCCAGGAGAGCCAATACATCCGAGCACAGAACATCGAGGGGGGTTCCGCCTTGGTCGGCACGACCTCCATCTTCACGGCGGAGGACGAGATCNTCGAGCCNGAGCCGTTCGACTCTGCGCTCATNGGCGCTGCAAACATCCTCATACANGACCGGAGCGCNTGTGGACCTTTGCATGCCGTCCGTCATCCTGAAGGTCCGTGCTTGAGATACCATCATCGTCCTCGCCNTGCAATTCAAAGATTAATCAGAGTTGGTTTTGTTACTTTGGGTGTACACTCATCTTCTACAGCTCNGTACGATAGCGGGTACTTCGGTCTCGTGCTCGACGCTCTGCAGCANGGAGGCGTAGCATGNNCCACGCATTTCAACANCGCATACTGTTNGGGGTTCCTCAACGACACGTACGTACCCTTTCACNCCCNCCCCTCCCCCCCCCCTCCTCGTTAGCTGCAGCTGACCGGTCGCCANCCCGGGCAAGTGTCAAAATTGACCCGCAGGCGCTCGGTGCGACCCTCGGCGAAAACGTCNCAGAGGCCATATCCAACCTGACNGTGCAATCGCCCTACCTCTCTGTCGNCGAGCCCCCGTTGCCGNAGTACGTCTGTCAGCNCTATCCGACTCTCGAGTTTGAGTGCTCGAGCGAAACNCTTCAGTAGCATGGTTCAGGATTCTNGNGACGACACGATGACGCATGCCGACATCGGCTTTGTAATATTGAATGTGAGTTGTGAGAANCGAAAGTGTCTTCNNCGTACCNGGCGGCTTCGTGNCCTGCGAANTTGNGGCCTACANGGCTGGCGTTGTTGTCAAGAACGTGACTGTATTTTTTAATTTTACAATAATGGNGTCGAGCTCCCGCTTCNTGNNGAAACAAAGGTATTGTGTTCGTCTCCGTCATCNGGCCAACGAAAATTCGAGAAAATTTGGGAAGTGGNAAACTCGCNAACTTCGCTCTCGTGCCNTACTTAAACATACTTATGATAACGATTACACGCCNCGCGATGATAGTGATATACCTAGCAGATCTCCNGACCGNNCNTGAGACCNAAGNCGACNAAAGAATACACACTGACCGTCCGTGTACGATGGACGGAGCGGGGGGCTCTTCAGTCCTCAGTCTTCACCAACCGTCTCGACACCCACCGCCTCCGGCTTTCGCATCCTCGACCTCCAACTCCGCCGCAGCCGGCGGCGTGCGCGGGACTTCCTCGATGTCCAGTGCCAGCGACAACGCCGAGTCTTTTTACTGTGACCGTAGACGCGCCTCGATCTCGATCTCGATCGTCGGCCGCCGACGACGACAACGGGGACATCGTTTTGGCGTCGGCGATGTCGACTTCTTCGAGGGATGGGGATGGGGGGTGGTGGGCGAGTGTGCAGGCCCGTCATGTTGGAACAACGGGACTGGATGTGGGGCGAAGCGCCGTCGTGTTGAAACGACCAGGCAGGGATGTGGGTGAGTGCGCAGCCCCAAGGTTGTGAAATCCTGCAACCAATCACATTAGTACCTGTGACAGTGTTGGCAGGCTGGGAATAGATGATATCGTCTGCGACAGAATGTCAATGAATCTGTAAAGTAAAAACGTCAGTAAGACAAGACATGCACGATTTTGGAGACATGATATGTGAGCGCGAGGGCCCGCAGTATAGAGACGGCGGGCTGGAGAATATTGGGTGACTTTCGTCCAGTCGACAACGCTGTGCGTGCCTCCGAGCGTCGACAAGACGCTAGGTGCAGTTACAACTTTTTTTGAAAGTCCGAAAGGTTTTTTTTTTGTTTGCACATATGTACCAGGTTGCTCGGTGCCTGGCACAATTATGAGGGGGCAATAAACCTTGCAAGCAAGGTAATGAATACATGCGTGCTTGTCTTATACAAGGTGCGCAACCCGCTGGCATGTTGAAGTTTACAGTCTCGTATAGACGTTGTGGTCTGTTGTGGTGCTAACGGTTCGTTCATGAAATACTCTCAGGCGCGCTCGTTTTGTCATCGGATATAAGTACTTGTGCTATCAGGTGCTATCGTTTCATTCCCTCCACGATTAGCTTGCCCTGATGGATGTCCTCGTCTACTCACCCTCCGCGTCTGCTGTGCTTCCCGCTCTTCGACAACTCTTGATGCCATTTTACACCGTCCAGGCCATTGCTAGTCCGTCGCTCGCTGGGCACCCATGGACCCCCACCTGTGCCCTGCTCATTCTGATCAGCGGAGCGAGCGTGTTAGTTGAAGCCGCAGGCGCGATACAGAGGTACGTTGAGGATGGAGGAAAAGTGCTCGCGCTGGGTGTGGGCATAAGCAATCGAAGCGCGGAGGCACAAGCTCTCAGATTTTACGACTCAGTGACCAAGTCGTTTGTATATCTTTCTGCGTTTGCCCCTCCGCCTTCCTCGCTCGCTGCTCTTCGCCTACGATCTGGCGAAATTTTACCCAACTTACCCAAAGCCGGGGTGGACTTTTCTGCATTTCTGACAAAACCGGATACCCTCGTCGCGCTGTGGGAGTCTGATTCCTCTGGGCACGCCACTGATCTTCCTGCTGGGGTCGAACTTGCTATTGGAAAAGGTCGAGTCGTGGTTTGGGACGTTTATTTTGGGGATGCGTCCGATTCACCCAGCCTGCACACATTTCTCTCCCGAGCTTTAACATTCATAGGTCTATCGCTACCCTCTGCACCCCCATCTGCGATCTCTAATGATCAAAGCCCGCCCCGTGCACATCCTCTTCCTCAGATTTTACTTGCTCACCCATCAAAACCCAATATCGTTCCAACAATCATCTCTGCCATCGGGCTGCCTGCGTATCCTTTGGCTGCAGATCCACCACACATCATCAAAGATTCTGCGGACACTTTCCACATCGAGCCATTTGCTGCAGATGTCTTGCAGAATGCACGTATTACCAGGGATCAGGGTACTGAGGGCGGATGGCAGCCCAAGCGCATACTCGTACCTCCGCAAGGCGAACTGCCTCCGAGGGGAACGATGCCTTTGTTCGATGCCCACGCATATTTTAACTCACTCGAAGAGGCGCGGCAGCATGAGGGACTGAAGACAGAATCGGGATCATGGGGTATGGGCGAAGCCTTACTGTACGGGGAGTTGATTACCAGTACTCAAACTCTGCTCGACAAGTATGTCTCTCCTTGAATATCTCTTCCATTTCTGCTCAAACGGGTTTCAAACCAGGAACCTCCACCTTCTTTCAGCCCTCCCTCCGCCTTTGCTCTCTCTCGCAACGCATCAGCTAGCCGGGCGAGGCCGTGGGTCTAACACTTGGCTTTCCCCAACCGGTTGTCTTCAATTTTCCCTCCTCCTACGCATCCCATTGTCATCCTTCCCCGCAGCAAAACTAGTATTCATTCAGTATCTGTTTGGCTTGGCGTTGGTGAGAGCATGCAGGGATGAGCGGGCTTTGGGCGGGACGAGAGCGAGCGACGTCAAGCTCAAGTGGCCAAACGATATCTATATTGACGCGCGTGCCGGTCAGGAGAGGAAGAAAATTGGGGGGATACTTGTGAACACGAGTTTTTCGGGAGGAAAGGTTGATGTTGTCATCGGTACCTAATTCGTGTCAACCACCATGGCACTTATGGCTGATCTTGTGCGTAGGATGCGGATTGAACGTATCGACGCCCGCACCTCTCACGTCGCTAGCACTCCTTGCACCACAGAGCGAACCGCCCAGCATGGAGGTTCTGCTCGCACTGATCATGACCAAGTTTGAGCGCATGTGGCTCGAGTTCATCGGTGGGCGGGGCAGCTGGGCGCCCTTCGAGGACGCGTACTTGGATACCTGGATGCATTCGTGAGTCTTCTTCTCCGCCCAACTGGTATCCAACTCATTTGTCCTCCAGAGACCAACTCGTGACCTTGACGACAGTCAACCCTGCGCGGACAGTGCGCATTGTGGGCATCACACCCGACCATGGACTGTTGCGCACGCTCCCTGAACGGACTGCGTGGGCTGCAGGAGTTGATGATGGCTTCATCGATTTGCAGCCGGACGGGAATAGTTTCGATTTGATGGCGGGATTAATCAAGGCCAAGAAATGATGTGATGGAAGGCAAAGATGAGAGGTTTCCAGGATACAATTGTACTTTTATCCTGACTTAGATGTTCGATTAGGGCTTTCAAGTTCATTTGGACTGTGGAGTGAATGTCGCAAATCTTAACCGCTAAGAAATCATCGTCGTCATATAGGTCGAGCTCAAAGACGTCGTTGGCACGTTCACGCGTTCGTGTTCAGCTCGTGCCCGATCCTCCTTTGTATGATACCTCTGCCCAGGCATCGCGTGTATCTGATATCTCTTGTTTCAGTGTTAAAATAACCTTACTCATGCTACTTGGTCTTCCCCGCTTCGAGATCTCCACGTCAGCAATGTCTAGGGCTCTTCCAGTTACGAATTTGCCCATTGTATCAGGCTTCATATCAAGTTCTCTTGATACCGCTGTGGCCGAACATCTCGAAAGACACACAGGCACTTGGTGTACTTGTCGTTCACATTCACAGGGCGACGGCGATTAAGAAGATGGACAGTACTGGAGCATCCCGTTAGCCTGTTTGTATGCACTCCAGCTCAAAATTTTCATGCCTCCTTCGCAGCAGATCCGTACGTGATGCTTACATTCTCCAGGATGGGGCGCCCTTGTATTTTACTCGATTTATCAAAGGTGGCCTGAATCCCATATACGAGGAGACGGCGGTTTTGCTTGTCGATGGCAACGTTGTAAAGCTGAAAGAGCAGCTTAAAATCCAGTTGTGGAAATGTGACCGCAGCAGCACCGTAAGCTGGATATCGTTGTCTAGTCTGTGAGTATTTACCAACACCTACATGATTTATATCTCATTCAAAACTCATTCCCAGAGCGTATGCGCTTTAAAAATAAACCTCACCGCCGTGTTGCACACCTCACCTGACAGCTCCCATCTAGTGAGGTTCCCCAACCTACGGGTTGGATCTCAGTATCCCCACCTGATGAGGACTGGGTCGGTGGGATTGTTGGCATAAATGTGCATGAGATCCGTGATTTGGGTATCGGCAGAGGCGGGCGTTTGGGAGATAAAGATGGATGGGGTGTTAAGGACCGGATTAAGGAGAAGATCAGTGCAAGCAATGAAGGAGACAAGGGCAGTGACGAGGAAGGTGAAGAAGAGGGTGAAGAGTTGTCATCAAACCTGCGAGGACAGTGGTGTGGATGAAGGACAGTGTCAAGCAGGGCGTACACTTGGTATGTGGTCACTTTTCGATGGAAGCAAAACATCCCGATGTGGAGACGGAAGTTTGAACTGAGTTCTTACGGTATTGGAGAGATGAAATTTAACTTCACTCTCATCCCCGTTCTTACTGTCTTTGTATAATTCTTCACTAGTCATACTCTGTGTAACAACATTTTTACGCGAGAAAAACAGACTGTTGGGTGACCGTAGGTAGTACAATCCGTTGCCTTTTACAGTCTCTATCGATCATGGAGTCGCCGTCGCACCCGTATACGCATGGATCGTCTCATCAGCACAACCGGCAGGCGTCTCGTAGTCGTATGCGCCTAAGTTGACATAGACATCTGCGTTACCTTCGGAATCCGGGCAGACCAACCATGCCTGTTCCAGCAAGACAGAAAAATTAGCATTGAGCTGCCATCCAAACGATCTTAAGCAATACTCAAAATCCGACTCACATTCAACTGCGGCCGATTGATCGACGCGATCTCCCATTCGACAGTATCCCCGCTCCACAGGAATGTGCCTGCATTATCACCTGACGCCGGTGTCGTCGACCAAGACATCTTCAGTTGCATCACCGTGTCATTCGCGCGCGGCTCAACAACGGCGTACAAGGGGGTACCGATCGCGTTTTGGACAAGCTGGCCAGAAACGATCTGGAACTGAGCGGCTGTCGCGGGCGAGCCGAGGACTGCGTCTGACGCGGTGTTCAACACTTCAGATTGGAGGTACTTATGGAAATTCGGGTCTTCCTGGAGCATGGGGAAGTCGAATTAGCTAGATTGAGCATTGGCCGCGGAAGGGGCTTTACGCACGACAGCGCGAATGAATGAGTAGCCTGCTTGAAGCGTCATAGTTCCACTGGCAGCCGTAGACGATGTTGTGGCCGTGCCTCCAGACGTAGATGAAACGGTAGAAGTTGGCGTGCCAGTAGTGGCAGCACCAGGAAGGCATTGCGAGTAGTAGTCATTCGATATGGTACAAGTCCAGCCATCTGGGCAGGTAGTTGCTCCAGCCCATCCTATACCTCCACACTATTTTGGAGGAAGTTGGAAACAGTAGAGAATCTGATTTGAGCACACCTACCTGGCCGTACTCAGTCTGTGCCCAAACAGTGCCAGCGAAGATGACGATTGAAGCAAGGACAGAAAAGGGCTTCATGTCGATTTGTCGAAGATCCAGGACTTTGTTGCGATCACTTCATACTCGTCAAGGCAAGGTTTATATGCTTTCATACTCACTCTAAAATAATCCCGAGCAAAAGCCTATTCTTCGGAGGGGTTGAGCTCGGTCAATTCGTCTCTAAAAGATCTTCATCGCCGGTAAATAATCGGATGGTCAGCAGGCCGTAGTATCCTTGTTGCCAATCGTTTCCTTCGTAGTGTTCATGTACAGTTGCACCGATCAAATACATTCAACATAGGTGACGTGGATCGTGCTTCCATGCTGACGGACCGATGCGCGGGTTGCCGACAGACCGCCCAAGTGCGGTACGTCCCACCATGATTGGCAAAAAGTACAGCATATAATCAGAATACAAATTTTAAAAAAACATGACATCACTCAGCGTCTTTTCTATGTATTAAAATCAGTCATCAAGCGACAGAGTCCTTGGTTTAAAACTCGGCCTGGTCCTCCCTGGCATCAGCCGGAGTAGCAGTAACAAAATCTGAGTGATGAGACTCTTCTGTTATAGTCTCCTTCTTGATAACGACCGCTGAATCCTCCGAGTCAGAGTCTTCTGCTACCTGAGATGGCTGGGATTGGAACAAAGTCTTTCTGGCTTCGCCTGCCCAGGTATAGAAACCTTGCAGTCCGGAAGAGCGCAGATGAACAAAAAGTCGAGAAGAGAGGTAGAGAGCAAGACCGGACGTGGTCAAGAAGACGGAAATAAAGAAAGTGGTAGTGAGAACAACGAGGAGGATAGCAACTGGGAGAACATGCATGCATGAGTCAAAAAACGAGCACGAACCACATCGACGTACCAAATAATGAGATCGCGAATGCTGACACCGTGAAAGCAACACAGATGGCGAGAAACACAACGGATGCGACGGCAAATAGGGAGAAAACACTGGGAGAAGGCAAAAGAGTCAGGATTATGATTAATCGAGATGGTGGATGTCCCTTACATAAAAGTGGCGATAGGAAGAAAACTTAAAGTAGTAAAGGTGGCGACGAAGACCTGCAAACGATACAACATTTCGTCAAGAAAATGAACGAAAGCCGCAGATGGCGCTGCATGTAGGAAAACATACCGCAGCGATGGGATGCGCGGTAAAAGAAGCATGCGCGAATTCGATGCCTGGTCTGAGATACACTTCTTCAACCCTGAAAAGACAATATGAGGCACCCACGATTGTGTGCAACCACAACCTGACAACGCACCGTTCGGAAACATGCCTCACCACTGTTGCACTCTTCACGAAATACGCGGAGAGGTCATCTTGTGCACCAACATAGTGTTCACCCATGGCTGTATCAGTACCCATTTTGGCCATGACACGCTGATGTGGTTGTCGACGATAACAAATCTGATGGTCAAGTTGAGTCGCAACTCATTCCGCGCAAGCGCGGCGGCAACTGAGTGACGCGTTGCACGGAAGCAAAGGACGGAAAGGCACGTGCTTTTAGCACGTGCCTTTTTTTTAAATTCCAGTTGCTTCACCGACCACTGCAGTAGATGATCGACTCTCTCCCCCGGAACGTCGTTCTATAGTTCGCAGTGCTCCCGCCATGCCACCTTCGAAAGGAAGAAAGCCTAATGCGCTGGAGACGAAGTTGCATCAGGCTGCCCTGCAGGCCTCCAGAGTCGGTAGCATCTCGTCCAATTGTACTACTTCATCTTTATGCTCAGTTTCGGTTTCCAGCCTCTGTCGCAAAAGGAGGTCGATGCACTTGCTCCGGATGCAAAACCGCGCATAGAGGCGATTAACTTCCTTTCTGGAGCGGTAAGTATTTTCCAGTCATGAGTTCAGATAGTGTTGTAACGCACGCCATAGGGAATATTAAAAGTGATGAAAGATAGCAGTGGAGGTTTGCTTTATCGTGCTGTGACGAAAGAAGAATTAGAACTGTGCGTCGATTCGCGTCTTGCTTGTTGTTGTTGGAAAGACTTACCGTCCATATATTTAGAAAGAAAGGTATGAGTCCGGAGGAGATTATGGTCCTGAGTCACATCCAGGCTGCAGACAATCAAGGTGAGTGTAATGAATATAGGATATTGTCAATCGAGTTTGCCGACGTATGAGTCCCACCAAGGTATATGGACGAAACATCTAAAAGCGAAGACAGAATTACATCAGACAGTCCTTGACCGCTGCCTGAAGCAACTTGCCCAGAAACAGATCATAAAATCTGTCAAGAATATCAAGGTACGATCTCGATATCTGCAGATTATGCATGTTCAGCTTATGGATTCCCGACAACTATGCTTGACGTATATGTAGTACCCGACACGTAAAATCTATATGGTAGCGCACCTTGAACCATCCGTTGAACTCACTGGCGGCCCATGGTACACCGACAACGAGCTTGACACCGAATTCATCAAACTCCTTTGTACCGCAAGCCTGCGCTTCGTTCAAGAACGTGTAAGGCATCTTCCCTACTACCTCTATGTTTTCGTCAGCGCCCTTGCCATTTCTCATCGCACTGTTTGCAGAGTTTTCCGAAGCAAAAGCGTGCGGGCGATGTGCCAGCCTCTTCCCGGCCGCTCTATCCAATCTCAAATGCCCCAACATACCCTAACACCCAACAGGTGCTGAGTTTTCTGACAAACAGCAAGATCACGGAAACGCAACTGAGCGAGGAGCATGTCGAGATGTTGTTGAACGTTCTTGTGCTTGATGGGGAAGTCGAAAAGGTCTGTTGCGTTGTCACATCCTGCAATCCCAGCTCATGGTATTGGTTCGCATCGGACTTTCCCCATTCACGTTCCTGTACAGCTTCCCGCTTATGGTGCAACCATGTGGAATGCAGATGATGACGATGCTAGCCGTATTGCTTCTTCAGGATCTGAGTCAGATTCTGAGTCGGAAGGCGGTCACAGTAACAAGAAACGCAAGCGCAAGGGGACTTTGAAAACTCGGAAGCGCAAGAAAAATCAGGACACCGATGAGGGAGATTCCGAGGACGAGGAAGCTACCAGCTCCAAGAAAAAAACGGAAGAAGCATATAGCGGAGGACAAAAGCAGGAAGCGGAAGAGAATGGAGAGCGAAAGTGAGGGGAGTGGATCTGAGAGCGACAGGGGCATAAAAAAGAAACGGAAGAAGAGGAAAGTTGAAGAAAGCGAGGAGGGCGAGGGTGAAAGCGAAGAGGAGGGCGACAAGAAGAAGTACAAGCGGAAGTCGAGCAAGAGCAAATCGCGCTCGAAATCGAAGTCGAAAAAATCTGTCTCATCATCCGAGGATTCTGCCTCTGCCTCTGATTCCGAGTCCTCTTCTGAAGGTTCGGCATCCGACTCTGACATCCACGCATCCCGCCAGAAACGCTCTCGTTCTCGTTCTAGGCCAAAAGCCAAAATATCCTCTAGTAAGAAGTCTCGCTTACGTTCATCCTCCCCTGCCGCTGCGCCTGCATTCCAAGACTCTTTCTCTGGCGGCGCGTACGTCTACCGTGCTATACGGCAGGAACGTGTTGCGTTAGGATGGGCTCAGGCACCTTGCGGGCGGTGTCCAGTCTTTGATTTCTGTCGTGATGGAGGACCAGTTGGGCCAAGGCAGTGCGAATATTACGGAGATTGGCTTGCAAGAGGGGTCGTTGCGGCGGATCCGGAGTGAATGCGATGCGGGGCCGATTCTTATTCGGCATTNTANGAGGTNGNNNTTGANCNTTTTNNAGGT
>SGPL01000436.1:16598-28110 GCA_004802705.1 Bondarzewia mesenterica
TTGATNTTTCGATCCCATGTTTTACGAATGCTTCAAACAGTCGTACGCTATACAAGTGTTTGTCGAGCGTCTGCGACCTTTGTGGCTTTTGTTTCTCAATGAACGCTTTAGCCATTCCTCTACGCAATCCGCGCCGTGTTCGTTCGTACGTACACCAGCCTATTGTTGTGATTTCGGAATTTCATAGTCCCACACCCCTGGATGAAATTCGTCAAGTGAGCTGCATTATCTCTATCATGTAGTAAGAGTTTCAATGGCACGATCGTGAAATCGTCCTTAACGTATAAGTTAGTAGCGGAGATGACCTTCCAGTTTGTTCCGGCCAAGGCTCACACCGTACTCACCTGACCTTCTCCTGCTGCGAGCTCTCACATCCCATTTGATCGCTTCAAGGCTTTATCCTACTGACAGGACACGCGCCAGACAAGGTCGTTCTCGAAGACTAATCATGTCTCAATATTGTCGAAACATTCTCAGGCCGCTATCTTCTTTCTTCAAGCGCTTATTACTCCCTCGCCTTTATAACCTCGTCCGTCGCTCAACGCCTCTGGGATTGCATTACTTCCAGCCTTCACACACCTGACGTCCTGTCTAACTTGCCGAGGATGATTGCTACGGTCATGAATCTTTCTTTGCTGGCCTTCATTGCCTATGCAGCATACGCGCTTGTAGCTTGGAGTACAAGGCGCAGGAGGATGCCTCCAGGTCCGACAGGTCTTCCATGGATTGGTAACCGACATCAGGTGCCTGCAATCAAGCCATGGCGGAAGTTTGCAGAGTGGAACAAGCAATATGGTCAGTCTTAATATCTTCCCGCCCGCAGCTGTTGCGGAAATTGGTCCAATCATCGACTGAAAATATGGCTTATTGGTTCAGGGCCTGTTGTTTCTTTGTTTTTGGGATCGACTCCAGTTATAGGTACTGTTTCGCCTAACGAATCCGAATATGCCGTCGCCTGATCAACAACTCTTCTCTTGCTTCAGTTCTCGGGACCGCCCAAGCTGCCTGGGATCTTCTGGAGAAGCGTTCAGATATCTACTCGAGCAGGCCCCGCTTCGTGATGGCGTACGTACCACCGCTTTACCTAGACATGTGATTCCTTCTGAATTTTCATAGTGGTGAAATACTTTCAGATAACATGCGAGGCTTGATGATGCCTGCTGGAGAGAGGTGGCGAAGGTTTCGCAGAGTGCGTACAGTCCATCACTCGAGTCACTGCTTGTTCTTATTTCTTTTGCTCCTTGCTTAGGTTCTACATGGAGGATTTCACAGCCGCAAAGCAGACACGTATCGCGATATACAATCGCTCGAATCTAAAATACTCATGAATCAGTTGCTGCACGATCCCAATAGATATGAAAACCATATACGGCGGTCAGTTTTATCCCAACATATACCCTGCAGTTTGGGCATGCATGCTGATGCTAGGAATGATTCCAAGCTATGCGGCAAGTGTAGTTGTGTCTGTGACGTATGGAAAACGCATCGACAGCGATGACGAATGGATTGTGAGAGAAAACATGGCGGCTATGGCTTGTAAGTCATTTAAACCATAGTTAAATCTCTATATTGACGAAAAGGCGGTTCAAATCTAAAAGACATGACAAGGTATGTCAGGAAGGCTACTTATTGGCATTAATCGACCCCACTTCTACGCCCACCCCATTCAATAACTAGCGTAAAGTGAGTACTATACTTTTCGGCCACTTGGGAATAATTCTTATACGTCCTGAAAAAAAGCATTCCGGGAAAATACCTGGTCGAGACCTGGCCCTGGCTCTTAAAACTACCAGTAGGCGTTTTCTATCCCATACAATTTTTACGCCCTTTCTAACGCCGTGGTCGTCAGCGCTCATTGCAATGGTTCCGCCGAGAGCCTGAGGAGCATCGGCAGCGTGATATTAACCTTCTCATTCACCTCTTGGATGACGTCAAGTCTCGAGTAGCTGAGGGAGCTTGCCCACCCTGCCTCGCATCGAGCGCTTTAGCCGATAGAGAACAATTGGACATCAGCGAGCTTCAGTTGGCATATACATTGTCGTCACCATTTGGCGCAGGAATTGAGACAGTGAGTACTCTGGCACTCTTCGTAGCAGATCCCGCTCATAGCCCCCGGGCCCCCGAAGACATCGGGGACAATATTTATCTTCTTCCGTGAGTACTTCGAATGCTTTGTCTGAGCAAGTGGCAATCTCATTCAGAAGGTCGCCGGAGACAGTTGCCATGCTACACTTCCCGCATACCATGAGAAAAGCACAAGCAGAGCTCGATGCGCTGATTGGGCATGATCGTATGCCTGAGTTCGACGACAGAGGCAGCCTGCCATATATTCGTGCCTTAATCAATGAGACGATGCGTTGGCGACCTGTTGCAGCTCTTGGTGGCTCACCTCATTCTGTCACGGAAGACGATGAATACAAGGGAATGTAAGGCATATAAATAAAATCCAGTCGATCATTCAGCTGATCAATGTTCATTTAGGTTTATCCCGAAGGGGCTCGACGGTTTATGCTAACCTTGAGTGAGGCGACTTTCCCTCTTTCGTGATACAATTTACCTGATCTTACATTTAATTAGCGGGATTATGCGTGACCCTGGGATGTTCCCCGACCCAGAGGTCTTCATGCCTGAGCGATTTATCACAGCCACTGACCCACGTCTCCGAAATTTCGACCTGCCGTTTGGTTTTGGACGTCGCATTTGCCCCGGAATGCATCTCGGGTCCAACTCAATCTTCATCAACATCTCACGTATCCTCTGGGCATTTGATATCTCGCCGATCAAAGACGTCCACGGTCGGGATGTGCTTCCAGATGTCTGGGCTTTCACCGATGGGTTCAATTCGTGGCCAGAGAGTTTTGGATGTAACATCAGTATCCGGAACGAAATGGTTAAGGCTTGCGTGGAGAGGGAATTTGAAGCTGCAAAGGAGGCGATTGGAAAGTGGCATTGATAGTACGGTGCATTTGTTGCGGAGTGGATCTAGTAGTAGTAAGCTAGTATAAACTAGTGCTGATCCTGATGGTGGATTTGTGTTTTATCGTGTATTCTGACTACGGTCATAGCAGGTACGGCCCATCTTTTGAAACAGTGTCTTTCAGAATTTTTGGCCTCAGATTGTTGTAAGTACATGCATACTCAGTTCAGTAAGTTCACTGGCAGGAGTCTCCGACACGGTCTCGTGGGCTGAGACGCGTCGAGCATATGATGGGAACATCGCTTAAACTCAGCGGCTCGGACTCGGACTCCGTGCCAGCTGGATTTTGGAAGCTACATTGCTCTACTCTTCCACTTCCGACATTCCAATGTGATAGACCGCTAGTGCAATTCCAATCTACTATCATACCCCAATCTATCTCAAGTTTTTAGGGGAGAAACCATGACCACTGGCAGCGACTCGGAGAAAGTAATCCGGCCTCTCACCTGCCTTCAAACCCACCTAAACCTCGTCAATAATCGGCCTCGCACACGAGACATCCCTACACTTCACGAACCATTGCTCACACGCGCACGAAACAGTATACGGCACTCTCATGACAATAACGACCTACTAGAATACTTGGGCGACAGGTGTGTCAACCTCATCACTGCTCTTCTCGTCGACCAGGTCCGGGTGAGCAAAAGCCATCATATGGTTTGTAAACGTTTTTGTCAATATACATCAATCGCTCGCTGACTGAGCTACTACCGGAAGGCTGTGCGAAAAGTCATATGCAATAATGATACCTTTGGTCGTCTGGCTTTCTACCTACGCCTGGACCAACATGCCAGCCTTGATTCACAGGACGCTCACGAGCTCGATGAATGGAATCCTCAGTCAAGCCGCCCTCCCCCTAAAGCACTGGCTGATCTCTTCGAGGCATACGCAGGGGCTGTGTACATGCAACATGGGCGAAAAAGACTCGAAAATTGGTTGCGGTTGCTCTTTGAACCCATCATAAAGGTTGCGACCAGGGATTACTGGTATCGTGATCCACCCCGTGGTGGTCGACGTCCGCTCTTGAGAAAAAATATCGAATCAACAGCACAAAGCAAATTTCTAGACTTTCTCGAGTACAAACGGAGGTTTCTTTTAGACAAAAGTCGTCAGGTTCTTGACATTCTGCCAACCTCGACTCAATTCACCTTTGCGACGGACGGTACCCTAGAGGAGCCACACTGCGACGAGATTGAGATAGCTATCCAATTGTTGAATATGTGGATCTGCAGGGCTATCATAACCACCTGGCCGGAATACCATCGTGCAACATCGAAAGCATCCCATCTCGCTTCTGTGAGTGCTAACCATTGCTCACGCTACTTGATCTATTATTCTTGACCTCCAAGATCTCAGGGAGTCACTGGCCTCATTGTGTGCGACTTGTCGATGTCCTATGTTGCTTCACTGTTTTGCTTGAACTCGCGCATCACTGTCCTCCGGAGGGATGACAAAGTTACATCCAAAACAATAGATATAGTCACTCCAGGCTCAGCCTCCTACCCGCCCGCGATGCTGGCCACAGCCATGAAGGTTGCAGTAGGCTTGTACTATCGCTTCAATCCAGAAGCAGCTGATGCGTGGGGTCAGTCATTCTTGCGACCACTCGTCATAAGAGCGCATGATATTATCACCCAAGATTCATGGTCAGTTCTCGGATTACGTTTTTTTTCGCCCATTACTTACGTTGAACTTCAGGTATAGACCTGTCATGCCTCGAAAGGCACGCGTTGCTTCGCCCAACATTATATCCGATCCTTTGAAGAAAGACACAGGTTCCTTGTCTGCTCTCGTCGATGGTCTCGCTTCTATGTCTCCTACCTCGTCTTCCCCAACGGGCCGGGTCAGCCCCATTCCACTCCTTCCACTTTCTTCTAAATCCTCGCCCCTTAATCCCACTCGCCCGGAGCCCCATGAGTCCAGTCGTAAAATATCCTCAGTATCAGAAGTCACTACACCCGCAGATGATGCTGTATCAATTCTCGTCAAACAACTCGATTCGCTGGGATTAGTGACCTCGCGTCCTGACGTGCCGGTCAGTAAGCCGGTGCAGGCATTCAAAGTGGACGAGGGGGTTGGGCCTGCAGACATCTGTGCATCTCTCGGCCATGGTCGCTCTTCTTCTTCAATTTGCGCCGGCACGACTTCCCAGCCTAGAGTCTCCAGCGCTCGGCGAGCCTCGAGCAAATGGCGTCCTATCGGTGAACCGTCCAGTCATGCCGACGACACCAACGATTCAACTCAAGATGAGACGTCTTCTGAGGTCGCAGCTTCGGACGGAATTGCGAGCCCTTCAAGCATCTTCAGTGACGTTGTTCCAGATAGCGGATATGCCTCCCCCGTCGGCTTTCCCGAATCCGTGTCATCCTTGTCTTCGTCGTCATCGTCAAGGCCTTCTTCACAGTCTTCTCCTTCATCCATGTTCATCCCCCGCCAGCTCGCCTCAAAATCACGTCGAACAGCCAAATCACAGCCAAATAGGAGTTTGCCGCAAGAGACTAGTAAGCCTCGGGATGTGGCCGAAGCTGCCTGATATAATCCAGGCATCGAGCAGAATGTACGGTTCATTCGTTAGCTAAGATGATGGAGTTCTGACGGAAATCAGTAGAAGTTTAGGACCAGCTACGAGCATGAAATTCTCACAAGACATCATGTATCTTCTACCACAATCTATCATGCACTGTCCGATTGACTTTCATAGCGAAGCTCTAAACTGCGTAGCTTTTACGTGTCAGAAAAAGATTCTGTCAGTACGAACTTCTTCCATGCAGCCAATTACATATCAATTGCCCTTCGATTGCGTCAACTGAAATGAGCAGCCGGACTTCTCCGACCAATCACCCGTCACAAAGTGCAAAACGACTTCATTGCGAGATACATGAGTACATAACTGGTCCTATCAAAGCATCGACATTGCATAATCAAGAAATTTCGACAACAAACAATCGTGCATTACAACATAGATCATCAGGAAAAAAAAAAAAGGCCAAAGCGCCGAGCACATCACAACACAATCGCATACCTACAGATAAAACATGACATCCTTCAACTTGCCTTTAACTCCAGCGTGCCACATAGTTTCCGCTTCCCGCCAAACTTCGTCATTCTGCGCGTTTCCGCTGCCGGAAGCAGACGTCGTGCCAGAGTCCGAGATTCCTTGCAACAGCTTGTGCAAGTAACATCGTCCTCGTTCGCAAGCCAGATCCGCGTAGTAAGCCGGAGAGACCAAGCTGACAGCCTTGGTCGCGCGCGCGAACGTATAGCTGACCGCGTTCGTCAAGCCTTGTAAATCGTCAGCCTTCAAGTCCATCTCGTTGCACACGACGTAATAGTGAGTTGGCCGTGTGGTACCCTGCAAGCCTGCGTGGGCTTGGAGGAAGAAGTCGAACTCATAGATGGCTGTGACGCCGCGATCAACGACAGTGCCCGGAAGAGGATTACCATCGCGATCAGCGTTGGCAGCATCGGTGGGGTAGAAGCGGGTGTGGTGCCGCTTGCCGCAGATGACGACGGTCAGTTTCGGACGATACGGTTGTTGGCCGTCGAACTTGCGGAATGCCGCTCTCATCTGGGGAATTTCTTCTCTCACGACCGTGGCAAATTGTCCCTAGAGATAAGGTTGGTTAGGAATAACAACTTATAAACGTCGTACTGCTTACCTCAGAAACGCCGTCGCGGTAGACAAGAATCCGGGTGGGTAGCTGTCGATTGTTCTTGTCGCGCCACAGTTTTAGTCTTTCCTCCATCATAGCCGCGAGGTCAGAGATCATCTAAAAGGAATGCTCAACACTGATGATAGCTAACAGAGAACAGGCAAGAGAGCTTACTTCTTTCTTCGTCTCCTGGATCCTCATACTTGCGGGATATTGAGCAAAATTGGCATCCACGCTAGCGACGACAGCGGCGATTGACGGCGT
Organism: Bondarzewia mesenterica; assembly: GCA_004802705.1. Taxonomy (NCBI): domain Eukaryota; kingdom Fungi; phylum Basidiomycota; class Agaricomycetes; order Russulales; family Bondarzewiaceae; genus Bondarzewia; species Bondarzewia mesenterica. The sequence continues at coordinate 23,493 of SGPL01000436.1, forward strand.
CCCTTTGACGGTTGAAGGGCCAGGATGCGTCACATCCATACCCACCAGCATGGTGGTCGGCTGGCGCAGCTTCCCCATGCTCCTTTCATCCAAATTATGGTTGATACCGCCCAACTTCATGTTGAACTTCAGGGCGACATTGGCGAAGTATTGCATCTGTCCTTTTTCCTTGCGGATCTTGGCCGACTGGACGCAGACAGTAGGGACATCCATATACACATCGCATAAGTGCTTCAAGCCGGAGTAAATATGCTTGTCGCCGTTCGAAAGAATGACGAGGACCATATTTGGCTTCTCGGGCGCCGACCGCAGCACCGCTCGGATAGCGCCGATTGCTTGTCCACGAACAGGATCTTTGAAATCTTTTCTGGGCAATTGAACCTGCAAGAAAACGGGCGGCGCCTGGGCAACCTGCATTCCGCATTGCCTCAGCATATTCATGAAACCCGTCACGGTGCTTCTCAACTCAGGGTCGTTCGAGTCTTGGAACTCGTCGCGATTGCCGTCCTTGATCAGTAAAACGGCCCATTTCTCCAGTGACCCACCGCGAGCGAACTTGACGTCGCGCAGATTCCAACTGGCGCGGTCGACACGGGGTTCACCTCGCCCATACTTGATACCCGGCGGCTGTAAAATACGACCAGGGACGACAGCCATTTGGTTTCCAATGGAAACTCCAAAGGTATCGAGAACAGAAGACGCCCCCTGCCTAAAGCCAAGCTCGGTAAGACCGCTAGAGGTGATAGCCTCGGCATTGATATTAGGTGGTTTGGCTGCCACTAAGATCATTGAAGCCGTCTGCTCGTCCAGCAGCTTGCCACGGAAGGGTTGTCCAGGTAGGATAATGCACACCTCGGGCGGAAGGAGGTTTTGCTTCTGTCCACCAACATCGACGAGGGGAAGATTTGGATATCTGAGATTAATCTGATATTCTACGAAGAAAAATCAGCGCGAGTTCGTCGGCCATGCGACTCATATATCACTTACTCCGACGGAAGTAATCCTCGACATTCACCGTCCCGTATTCTTCAGTTTTAAATGTGTGCTGTTTGGGAGTAATCTTGGCCACTGACTTGACAGTCTTCCTATATCCCAAATGTGTCGTCTTGATACGGACACCTTTGGCAAATACTTGCATCCGGGCCCCGAAGCTCGCATGCTCGAACTCCATCATCGCCTCGGCCAGATTGCCTTCAGAGTAGAAGGCAGTTGTGCAAACATTTACGTTGACCATGAGCGATTTGAAAGACGGCCGGACAGAAGAATAAAAGCCTCGCCAGGCCTCCAGTGCGCCACCCAAAGGGACCGGTGGTGAAGCCGATGGGAAAAAGTAGCGGTTCCGACCAACCATAACACCTCCGCCAGTCTGTGTGCGGTTCGGATGGGCGGCCAAAATTAAGTTTAGCGCAGCTACAACGGGGAGAATATCATAGTTGCGATAATTGGGTTGGCCGACGAGGTAACTACAAGAAGTTATTGCGTCTGCGGTTGGATGATGACTAGGGAAAAAAGAGAACACACCTGTTCAAACTCTGCGTCTCTAGTTCCTGCACGAATTTGATGGCCAACGTATAAACCCTTCCTCCTTGCGCTGCTGGCTCCTGATCTTCCTCATGGAACGGGACTTCGATCGTCAGAGGTTGGGGAAGTTGATTAGCGGCGATCAATTTGGAGCTGTGGTCATGCGCAACACGACCGCGCAGACCGTGCTCTAACCAGTCTGCCGTAGCCTCAGCAAGATGGAAGATCCTGCGCTTCACCCTGCGGTTGTTCGTTCCTTGCGCAGGGGTGATCGAGATGTCGTACTCATAAAGAGGACCTTTCGGTACTCGAACGGGGAAGAAATTGGTCCGCAACTTGATCTGCGTACCCGTCTTGCCATAGTCCGGGCGAAGGGGTATGTCGTTCGACGCTATTGACAGCGACCTGAACGACGCTATTAATTGGTCTTGAGATGCATCGAGTCGCGCGTCTATATTGGCTAGTTGTCCAGCGGCGAAAACACTAGAAAATCATGTTTAAGAATTCCCGTTGCATCGTGGAACGAGCGCGTACTTACCCCCCTTGCTCTCTTGGGGTAAAACCACGACCCCTCGGAGGGCCTCCCCGCCCTCTGAAACCGTCACCACCAGGGGGACCTCCTCGTCCTCTGTATCCATCTCCACCAGGTGGACCCCCGCGGCCTCTATATCCATCACCTCCAGGTGGACCCCCACGCCCTCTGTCTCCCCCGGGACTTCCTCTCCCTCCTGGGCTACCCCTCCCCCCTCTGCCGCGATCAGCTCCTCGTCCTCTGTCAGTCGCTCGTCCTCGCTGCATAGTGATTCAGAATGCTGTATAGGGAAGATGGGAGAAACAAGGAGAATGGCGCCAATCGAACAGTCTACTTATGTACAGCCTTACCGCTGGCAACTCCGCTAGAACACAAGTAGACCACGAGGTGCACGAAAGTTGGAAATTAGCAGGCTTCAATACAAGGCGCTTTCCCAGGGCGATTGACCAGTTCCCTCGGTATTTATGCAGGATGCGGAGTGTTGAAATTGGTAGTTCTTGTCCAACAACCCTCTTATCGTGACGATCATCCGGGAGAAGGACTTCGAGGGACCGTATTTCGGAGCCAACTTGGCTTGAAGGAGCATAAGGACGGCATGCTGCAGGGAAAGTGCGTCGGGCAGCGTAGCAAGTACACCATATAAAGCCAGGAACTGCACTGAAAACTCAGTTTTCAGTGTATATGTGTATCAGATTCTGGAGGTTCTGACCGAAAACATACCGGATGATGCGGCGGATGGCGGTTCCGCCCTGGTTCCGCCTTCTGGAGCGTTTGCCATCTTGGACCAAGTAACCGGACAACTAATCAATTGGCCATGGCCACCACCTGTTCCTACGTTATGTATTACCTTGCGTGCAAGGTCTTTGCGGCGACACAGCTGAGGCTGCGACGAGGGGTAGAGAGGACATCGCACAGAGGTATATTCAGGGTACTGCAATAGACAGCTGCGAAACCCCACAAATAACCGCAAATAATAATGTGATGCAGGTGCGATTACAAGTGACATCACACTGTAACGGAATTTTGGAAGGTAATAAACCTATCCTTCACGGAACCGTCGTCGGAACAGGAATAAGTACTAGGTACTTATTCGTCGTGCTCCGAGTCAGAGCGGCAGAGCCTGCCAGTATGGGGAATTATCATGACCCTCGTTTTGTCGTGACTGTCCATGACTCCATCGTTTCCCTTTGAGCTCGAGACTTCAACCGAATCCGTCATGTCACCCCCTTTGAAGGACGTCCTCCTTGTGGGTTATGGGGCTGTCGGAGCTATTTGTACGTCCTATGCGATGTATCTCGGATATGCCTTGTTTAGTTCTTCGCCTGACTCTCTTAGCAAGATTCGTTGATCCTCAAGAGGAGCGGCAGAGCACGCGTTACGACTATTGCCAGAAGCAATTATGAGGCTGTAACCAGTCCGTTTATAATGTTGTCATTCTACAAATTCGTCCTGATGTGTATACAATACTGCAGCGCAAGGAATGACCTTCCACAGTGAAAAGTATGGTCACATCGAAGGCTGGAAACCAGATAGAGGTTTGCAGGGGTTCCCTTTCACGATGACATAAATCTGAGAAAATCGCTACTGCAGTTTTCTCATCCGTCGCCGAAGCTTGTGATAGGCCTTATGCTTATGTCCTATTGACTACGAAGGCAATTCCCGAGGTCATACGCACTGCTACACTTCTCTCGCCCCTTCTATCCCCGTCCTATGTGAAGGCCTATCCACAGCCCACGTACGTGCTGATGCAAAATGGACTCAATGTGGAGAAGGACCTTTACAAGGCCATCGAGAGTCTTGGTCAAGTCCCAAAGATCATTAGTACTGCCGTATGGATCGGTACGAATATGATCGACACAAACGTAGTAGAGCACAATGCGTTTGTAAGCACCCACCTATCTTCATCGAAAGAATCGCTGAGGTCAAAGTCACCGTCAAGGATCGTGTCTCTATGGGCACATACAGGTTTAATGACTTCACCACCACCACGAATACCGAGAGCGAGCAGGCCTTGCTCTCAGATTTTGCTGACGTCCTCAGCACTGGTGGATCAACTGTCTCGGTGGTCCCAGAAATCCAGAGAGTTAAATACGCGAAAAACATGTGGAATGCTGTATTCGCGTCGGTCGCCAGCCTGACACGCCACCCATTGACCGCTGTCTTCCGCCTTCCCACTACTTCGCAGCCTTCCGACGTCCCAAAATCTGTCTCACAAGCCCCTCTTATCACGCAGAATACTGTCCCTGTGATACGAGCAGCGATGCAAGAGCTCCTCAAAGTCGGTCATGCGCTCGGCTTTCCTGATGACCAGTCGGGACTACCTTCCAAAAAGGGCCCCCAAAATTTTCCCCGGGGAAAATTTTCCCCGGGAAAATTTTGGGTTTAAAACCCCAAAAGGGGCCCCTTTTAAAAACCCCGGGGTTTTAAAACCCCGGGGTTTCCCCTTTGGGAAAAGGGGCCCCAAAATTTTCCCCGGGAAAAATTTCCCCCGGGGAAATTTTGGGTTTAAAACCCCAAAGGGCCCCTTTTAAACCCCGGGGTTTAAAACCCCGGGTTTTCCCCTTT
>SGPL01000437.1:0-24376 GCA_004802705.1 Bondarzewia mesenterica
CCGGTTCGTATCACTTCCCACCCTCTTATCACCCCGTTTCCTCACCCCCATCATCTCTGTCCAGAATATCAGCTCGTTGCGGGCGGCGAAGAGCTCTTCCAAGAGAACGGCTTGTTGGCATCTGCCGACCCAAAGGAACAGAGTCCGGACTCGGTCTCATCTGAAGCCTCGGTCAAGGAAGAACGCAGGGAACCCCATTCCCCGCTCGTTCCGTCATCCTCGGCGTCCGCTTCCGACTTTGCCTTTGATCCCGCCTACGCTGCGTCGCAGCTACCTTCACACGGCGCCGTAGACTATGCCGCCCCATCGTGTGCACAGAGCAATCTCTACTTGGCCCCGCTCACCCCCCTCCCGTCTCCAACCCGCGTCGGCGATCGTTCCATCAAAGACGAGGCGCTCGTGCTCGCGTCTCCCTACGTCTTCACCGAACCGTCCTTTTCCCCCCATCCAAACATCTCGACCCGCCGAAATTGCGTCTCGAGCCTCTCGCTATGGGCAGAAGGCATGCAACCGCTCACAGTCGACGTCGACCGCCTCTCCCCCACCTCCCGCACGTCCGCGCCCTCTCCGAGCCGCGTCTGTCTGAACATCAAGCTCTCCCTCGCGCCCCTCGACGCCCTCGGCTCGCCGACGCTCTACGGCTTCCAATCCACCGTCATCTTCGCCTCTCCATGGCACGCCTCGGCGCAATGCATCACCCGCCTATACAACGCGGACGGTTGCCAGCAAGAGGAGGTCGGCGCTTTCGAACTTCTACCCTCCAACCTCACGGGCGCAGACCAGCTCGTCACCGCACTGTTCCCCGACTCGTGGCTGGCGCGGTGCAGATGGTTGACCGCAGGTAAGCTCCGCATATATATACATCTCACATCTCTCCCACGCCTGAGCCTCATTGTCTTATTTCCGTGGTCTGTTTTTCATCCGGAACCACGTGCATCAGGCGTGCAAACCCGCATCACGCAACAGATCGTCGTCGACAACGAAGACCTCGGGTGCATCATCTACGACCTCGACCGACCGCTCAACGCACCGCCCTCCGCCGAATTCGTCGGCTTCAACAAAGAATGCCGCGCCCGGCCCGCGCCCATCAGCATCCCCCCGTCCGCGCCCGGCGCCTTGTACTCCCCCGCGACCTGGAGCCCTCACGAGCCCGCCCCGTTCGTCCCGCGGCTCGACGACGCCTCGCTCTTTTCCACGTTCGCCCAGCCCCCCATCGTGGAGATGGGGCGGCGTACCGCATTACCCCGCCGCATACCCCTCGTCCGCCCTGTTCTCGTGAGCCGCACCTTTTTCCGACGCTCTCCGTGTGTGCCCACCGCAATCTAGCGCACCGTCGCCTATTTGTTTTTAATACCGAGGGTTCGCGCGGAACGATGTTCATATCCCCAGCTTATTTTATTTTTTGTGCCCGTTCGTTCTCGTTCGTTCTTCACACCCCCGCTCCCTCGCTCTTTGCCTTCTTGATTCCCTCACCCCTGGATCTGTCCTTTCTTTTTGTTGGTTCCTCTCCGTTGACCTTCACCCCAGGAGAGGTCGGTGCGCTTCCCTCCTATATATATATAATGCGGACTCTCAAGGCACGCACGAATCCCCTTTCACCAGTTTTCTCTCTCTCTCCTTTTCATTCTGCTTTACCAATTATATTATTCCCTTCGACCCCCTTCTTCCCATCGTCCCGATTCGCCTTTGCTTCCTTGCTCGTCAATCGCTGTCGCTCGCTCGCTGCACCCACCCATTCCATTCCATCCATCCACCCATCCCATCGGTCTCGTCCAAGTGTATCTCGCGCCCCGTGGGACCCGTATTTTCCCCATTTGTAGAATTAAGTCACCCGTTCTTCCTGTCTGTCTGTCTGTCGTCCCGTTTCATCATCACACCAAACACCCACCCCGGTCCCGCGTTTTCCCGTCCATTTTTTTGTTGTAGCCATCACCGTGCCGTGTGTTTTAGTTTCCTGATCGCATCGCAATGACATGTACGTTGTGCACACGACACGCTGCATGCATGCAGTGGTACATACATACGACATTATGACACCATGCATGCACCGCGTGCACGCAACTCAAGGCGAAGTAAATATATCCTCGTACGGAGTCACGTACTGAGTTATGCAGTGCCAAACGTCAGCACACCCATCCACATTCACCACCGAGACACGGCATACTCTACCCATCACGCCTTGACGGACCGCACCACCCTCTCCGCCGCCTCCCTCACCCGCGGATCCACATGGCACGCCCGGAGCATCCTGAGCTCATATAAACACGTCGCGAACGGGTTGCACAGCTGCGGATCCTCAAGATCCGGCCGATACACGCCGTCGACGAACGGTCCTCGGTAGACAGCAGTGCCTCGAGCTTGGTGTCGCGTCCGAGCAGCGCCTCGACGAACGCGAGGGCGTGCAGCACCGCCGTTGTCGGCCAGTGCAGCGAGGCTGTGAGGAGGCGCTTGGCGAAGGCCGCCGAGCGCCACGGCGGGCTCCCGGATGTGCGGGGCGAAAACGCGAGGTCCAGCGCGCGGAAGAGCAGCTCGTCCGTGCTCGTGAGTGCGATGCTGCTGGACTCGATGGGCACGCGTTCAATCTCGAGGGTCAGACTCGAGGAGAGGATGATGGAGTAGAGTTGGATGATAAAGTCGCCGAGATCAATGTTCAGCGCCTCGCCTGTCAAAGAAGAAAGAAAGAAAAGAGAGAGGGGGGGAGAACAAAAGAAGAGATCAGCAAACAAAAGTTTCAATCGTCAACAGGAACGAGTTCCGGTGACGCCCTGAGCAGAGCGGAGCAACTGACCTTGACCAGAAAGGAGCTCGAACGCCGTTACGACACAACGCAGACGGTGCCGGACGTCGCTGGCGCCCTTGGCAACATGTGATACTGTCAGGTCGTCCGTCGTGTCATCGTGACACCCGCGGGAAATGAGTTCCTTGAGGACCTTCATCAGGTCCTTGAAAAAGTCGATGCTGACGAGGTGCGCGAACTTGGAGATGCCCTGAAGCGCGGCGGGCAGAAGCGGCGTGGGATCAGGGTTCTTGAGGATCCGGAAATAGAGCACGAAGAGGAGCTTGAGCGTCTCGGTTTGCTGCATTGGGCGTCGTCAGCGTCACCGAACGCGGGAGTCAATCGCACTTACGTGGGACGATCGCTCTTCCTTGTCGACTTCGGCTTCCGCCGCCTTCATCTCCTTCTCCACCTCTTTTCGCTCCTTCAAGGCCTTCTTCGCCTTCTTGCTCAGATGCGGCGGGTCTGGGCCCTTCCCCTTGTGGCCTGCCCTCTTCCCCTTTGGACGCTCCTCCTTCTCGACCTTCGCGTCTGATGCACGAACGCCGAGTTCCGTTTTCAGACGGAGGTGAAGCAGGCAAGACAAAACGTTGGGATGAACGTTGAAGCGACGCTCCTTGATCATGCGGTTCAACAGACGCACGACCTCGAGTGAGGGCACCCCAGTGACGTCGGAGCGAAGGACAGAAACTATGCTGTGTAGGCACAGATCGGACGACTAGACAGTGCGGGGCTTCGTCATGAAGTGTCGCCGCAAGGAGGAAGCGAGCAAAGCTCACCTCGTCCCAAGATTTTTTGCTGAGCCGGGCAACGACGATGCTCATGATGTTCTCGCGAAAATTGAAATGAGTGACGTCGGTGACGAGCGTACACATACACCGCAGTGCCGTATCAGCCAGTTCCGACTTGGCTAGTTTGATGAAAGGTTCATTGTTGGTCAAAGATAATAAGGGGGAAGCACGCGTTTTACCTTTGATCTCGGCATCTAGGGACTTGAGATACGACTGGTACACACCCACGAGACCCTGTTCCCATTCTCGTGTGCGTGCAACCATCTGACTGACCTTTTCTGCTTTCTCCTTGTCAGTCAGGGCTCGTATCCGGTAACCCGGTAGAACGTCCTTGAAGACTGCGAGCTGAGAAAGAATGGCGAGTTTTCGAATCATTGGGTCATTCGGCACTGGACTTGGATGTGCTGGTGTTGAAATTTCTGTCAATGAGAAGGTATGCAGACGTCGGAGGAGACCTAGCTGTGAAAATTGAAGTGAGTTAATTCATTCCTCGCACACATGTATGCACCTACGCTGTTTTCAGGATCAGCCACGATTTCTTGGCATATACCGGCAATTTGCTCCTTGGCTCCTTGAATCCGCATCTTTCTCGACTTGTTCCCAACCACATCGATGACAGAAGGGCGTCCAAACCGAGCACCAGTTGCGACGTCTTCAACCTTTTTTGTAGAGTTGTTCAACCTCTTCCTCTGCATCTTCCTCCCCTTCGCTCTCCTCTTCATCGTCCTCCCAAGGCAGAATAACGGCTTTCCCGCTGCTCTTCTGTATTCGACCATCAGCTAGTTTGATTGGCAGGCGGTCGATAGCTTTCTTTTCATCCGATTCATTCCAAGATGGGCGCCGCTTCCGTGGTTTTAGTTCGTAGGACATTTCGAGGTCGGAGCCAGATGTGCGTTGTCGAGCACGAGAAGCTCTGACTTTCGGCTCGGATGCGAGGTCGTCTTCAGATATGCCCGAGTCTGAGTCGGCTGCCAAAAGCTCCTCATCGATACCAGAGCTCCAGACCTCATCATCGTCAGAGTGAGAATGTATGGAGGGGAGATCATCGTCTGCGCGAGGTTTTCGAACTGGTTTGGAGAGACGGTGGAGACGGTCCTGCTCTATTTTACTTCTGCATTGTGTGTGAAGACACAGCCTAGGCATGTGACAAAATACATAAATGTACGCACCTCGCTATTCCCTTCTCGTCTAGCCTGTCAAGAAATGATACCGCAGCACCGTACTCGTCAAGTAACTCGAAATCCTGGTCCGAGAGCTCTGGTTCATATTCGGCCCCTTGGTTGGGTATAGGGATGGTCTCCCGTTTGAATGCACGCTCTTTTCCTTTCGATTTGGCATTCTTTGCGGTGGTGGGTTTGCCCTGAGTCTCGGTTTGTGAAAGTTTGCGCCTTTTTGACGCACCCTGAGAGATGTCTCAAATCTTGAAACTTGAATTGATAACAAAGTGATAAATATACCTGACTTGTATGTATGGGGCGTTTTCTCGTTGATTTTGTACCCATTAAACGGGTCTGATAGAGGTGCGAGGTGGGGTGGACCGTGGCGAGCTACATTAAGTTAGTGGACCTGGAATCTTTATGCATGTGCCGAGAAAGGCAACTTCTTTCCACGACTTGTTGTGACCTCATTGATACGCGCTTGCCACAGACGCGCCCAAGGCGCGTTCCAACTTGGCGAATTCCATAGTATCACACTACCAATAACTCTAGAGATCTAGGACATCTGTCACCATGGAGGAGCAAGAGCCTCCCCCGACCGCACACACACTCCGACCCCATCATGTCAGCCTGTTAACGATCATCATGATGGTATTCAAGCATTGGCCGCGAAGCCATTTTACTGCTACCTTTCTCCTCCATGTATACAGAGTCCTAATGCACGAAGTAGCTGAGGTATCTTTTTTTTTCATGCTTGGCACATACTCTCTGTGGCTAAATCAGTGCCTGGCAGATAGCGCAACCAAGCAGTTACCAAGGTTTCATCACACTTTTGCTTCAGGGACCGGACGCCAATACGGAGGGCGCTCGCATGTTATTTGACAGTTTGGAACCTTCGGTGAGTCAGAATTTGAGCGAATATAGCCTGCTTAACTCTACCCAGCTTATTTGAACCTAATCTATACTTACGAAGAACCTGCAGTTTTCATCTCTCGATCATTTCACAAACTTCTTTCACGGTCAGTTATTGGCAAATGTCTTATGCCAATCACTATCCTCAACGTCAATCTAGGTATATCCTATCTTTTTATTGACACGAAGACCGACGTTGAAGTAGGTGAACGGTTCACATCGACTGCGTGCCATTGATCTCATAGAGTTTTAGTCAGAGTTGGTGAAGAAAATTCTTGTTCTCCAGTTACTTCGAATTCTACCAATTGATTAACATTCAGCACCGTCGATCGCTTCTTGGCTATTTTTGTCGAAGATGCTACGTCAGCTTCACCAAACTTTCGTACGCGGGGGTGCTGAAGCTCTATGATGATTATCACGAATGGCTAGTCGGTTCATGGACAGGTTATGAACGCATCGAGAAGGATCTCATAACCTACAGTAGGCTGCTTCGCTAAATCTACCGCACTGAATACTGATATTAGCATTCTTTCAAGATACCGTGTTATTGAAGACGCATGCCGATGAATACGAATGGGCACAACCAGGTTCGTATGCCGAGTAAGTCGAAAGCCTTGCTTCTGGTGTGTTGCGACTGACTTGAATCAAGATTTGAGAGAGGTCTTACGATTGCAGATACAAACTTGGCATCGGAAAACCTCCGCCGTTTTTTTGAGCAACATTTCCATGACGGTAATGATTCGTAAGTCGCTCGCCCTATCTATCGACCATTTGTAGACTCTCTCGTATGCAGAGGTGTCCGCCAACACGCCTTACTCAACCTTTCTCGCATGTATTATGTGCGCCATGAGTACGCCGCAAGTCGCAAGGTCCGCATCATTTGTATGCCTTTGTCACTTCGCTTCTCACCGTCCATTGTGCGTTGTAGTTTTTGACCGAGGCCATTGATGTCGCTCGGACAGCCAATGACAAGGAAACCCTTCAACAATGTCAAAGGTCGTTTTCCGCCTTCCGCGTACTTTCGACAAACTTACTCACCGGTTTGCCATGCAGCCTATTACATCGCCTGCCTATGATACAAGCGGGCCAAAAACCTGTGCTGACTGAGATCCAGCCTGGTCTGCATCCGCTCGAAGTTTTGTTCGATGTCGAAAAACTCATGAGGGTGTCAAGCGTATGTTTTATTTTATTTTTCTTGCTAGAGCCGAGCTCATTTTAAACCCTTAGGAACAACCTCTAAGTGCTGCATTCGAAAAAATAGCTCAAGCAGTCGGTCTGTATGACCATTGGATTGACGTCCAGGGTCATTTACCGGAGCATGCTGAGCAATGGAGCCAGCATGCTGTTCAATCTTTCGTTTGGAGTGCGGCTGGTACGTTCTGCTCGATCTCTATCACTCCCCCGCTGACTTGAATAGGATGCGACAAACTGGCCGCAATTGAGGAAAATATTGTTACCGCATTCACCGAAGCAGCCGGAGACGACAACAACGCTATTACAGTCAATCTCAATCGGGCATATAGGGTACGCCCAGTTCTATCCAATGGATCCGCCGTGCAACTTCAGACAGGGGCTCAAACGGAATATTTTCATAGCGAGCCCGCCAAGGGAAGTATCAAAGTGCAATCGCTATGCTCCTTGAGCCGGATGTCTGGCGGGGCTTGAATATCAGTGACTTCGGACAGTGGGCAACTCAAATTTGGCACATCCTAGTTCTTAGAGCGAGTCGGCGGTGAGTCACTCAGTTCCCGTTCGGCCTCAGCATGATGTTTCAGATTATGTGTATTCTAATGTCGCACACATCGAACAGAGGTCAAGACAGGCTATATCATGATTTCTTGAAACCCCTTCGCCCCCCAGGTCCGTTCAACCCCAAAGAATATTTCTTCGTTGATAGTGGACCACCAGCTTCGATCATTCGAGGACCGTTATATGATGTGTTACACATGCGGGTGAGAACAATTATATCCCGGTTTGGACTGGTCTCATTGTGATGTGTCTAGCAAGCCGACCAGGGGGCTGTCTCCGTCGAGAAGCTTCTTAGAGCACTCTGGCACGCTGAGTTTCAGTGTCGTTTTGGTTCCTACCGGACGGGTATCATTTTACTTGCCGATGTTGGCCTTGAGTTCGGAATGACGAAGCGATGTAAGAGAATCTTAGAGGAGATTCTTCCGCAGGCAAGTCCATTTCGTCCTAGTCACCGGATATGACGGGACCTGACAAAGGTTCGACACAGATCATCACTGGTGATGATCTCGAACAGCGAGCACTAGGATGTTTCACGTTTGCGCGGTGCACGATCGCGGCGGGGAACAGATCCGCTGAATCTATACGAGAGGCTTTGCCGTACCTGGATATTGCGGAAAAGGACTATGCGACGTTAGAGATCCTGCGCTCGCTCGCTGATGTCCAATATTTCATCTCAGTCTTGTACCACAACTTGGGAATGCCAACGGAGCGAGATCGGGCTGCGGAACGGCACCTGATAACGGAGGAAGAGAGGAAAATGGGAGCTGTCGTTTCCTCTGAGACTTGGGTATCCCAGGTCTGGGATTTGGTATGTGAGATAGGGTCCATACTAACTATCAGATAGTTCTGCATCATTGTACTTAATACGACTCGGACTCTGTACCAGTGAGCTGTATCAACTGATTGTTGGAATTCGCGCGCAGACTGTAGGTCCTGAATGGAGTGCTCATTTTGATCTCTCAATCTAATCAAACATGCCCTGACAACATCTGTCCGTTCTGTCCCAAGTACAGTTTTTCGTTGGTACTACAGTGTATGAGTCGTGATATTTCAATGAAGAGGCAGTTGGGTAGAAGATAACGGGAGATTTCAGTGTGATACAAGGTTAGAAGCAGCTGTAGTAGGCCACTATGTCAATATATCTTATTGAATGGTGGGTCGACGAGTCGTCCGAGGACGTGACGCGGAGGTCTCAGAGTCTCGCGGAGTCGCGCCGCGCAACTTTAGGAGTCCCGTTTGAGTCGCGTTGCGCCTTTGTCACGTCCTGTCACTTTGTAGTCACGTTACATCGGGAGGCGCGTCGTAAGTTTGTTTACGACAATTCTTACCTTGCATTCCACCACACTCCTTCACCCAGCCTCCTCATGGACGGCCCACCACCTCAGGAAGAGGATCTATCGTCCCTTCCGATCCAAGACAGACTCTCTCACAAGAACTGGAAGGCCCGCGTCAGCGCCTACGAAACCCTAATCAAGACTTTCCAGCTTACAGTTTCAGACACTGATCCCGCCTTCAAGCCATACCTGAATGACTTGGACCTACTCAAGAAGATTGCAACAGATTCAAATGCGGTCGCGCAGGAGAAGGGCGTAGAATGTCTAGTGGCATTAGTCAAGTTCGCGGGGGAGAACGCTGCGAGGACGAGGGAGGTTGTGGTGCCATCCTTGGTCGACAAGTGTTATGGGTCAACGAGAGCTGGGACGAAGAATCAGGCGCTAGAGTTAACATTGCAGTACGTCGAGGTGGAGAATGGAGGGGGCGGTGTTGTGGTATGTACATGGTACTGCTGCCACTTTTCCATGATCTTACGTTGATGTCAAGGACAACATCCTTCCCGGTCTGGGGGCCAAGCAACCGAAAGTCGTTGCTGGGGCAGTAAATGCGTTGAAAGAGATAGTTCGGTGAGTGGGCAGTGCTGTCTCTCTGTGCAATTTGTTTGCAATGTCTTGGGGAGTTGCCTTGCCGGCCTTCGCGTTCAGTTAGTTCAGTTAGATCTCTTTGACGCGCCGAAACAACTGTGAATGGGTCTGTCAACGCATTTAACTGTGACAATCGTGCAGCTTGTAGCGCACTGCACGTCCTGATTTATGCGATCGTGGCTACGATCTGATTTGCACTGGGATTTCATTATTTTGTCCTTCACTATGACGACTTCCCGCTTGTTTTTGTGCGGGTCTGGCATGCTGATTGCTGTCCTCGCAGTCAATTTGGTACGCAAGTCACGCCGCCGACGGCCATTCTCAAATCGCTTCCTAAGATATTCGGACATTCCGATAAGACCGTTCGTGCCGAGGGAACCAACTTGACTCACGTACTTTATCAGTATCTTGGTGCTGGCATCGAACCATGGTTATCTGATTTGAAGCCTGTTCAAGTCAAGGAGCTCAAGGAGGTATGGGAGGCAATGGAGAAGGACGGAAAGGGCAAGGGAACTTTAAAGCCAGAGCGAATGACAAGACAACAAGCACGAGATGCTGAAGCCGTGGAGGCGGCAGGCGGCGACGGTCCTGACGAGATCCCTACAGAGGAAGGTGTGTCCTTTTTACCAATGTCTAGCCGGAACATGCTCGAAATCGTCAGCAGATCTTTTGCCGCCCGACCCGAGACAGTTTGCGGAGGAAATAGACATTGTTTCGAAGTTGCCTTCCAATTTCCATGCCAATCTCACTTCCTCCAAGTGGAAAGAACGGAAAGAGGCGCTGGACGACCTTCTCACTCTTTTAGATGCTACTCTGCGTATCAAAGATGTTTCCGAACTTGGTGAGCTGGCGAAGTCTCTGGCTACGCGCATTCAAGCAGATGCAAACATCAATTGCGTTATGTCTGCTGCGCAATGCATGGAGTCTCTCGCGAAGGGGATGTCAAATGCCTTTGCCAGGCACAGAGAGACAGTTGTTCCTCCAATGTTGGAGAGGTTGAAAGAGAGGAAAACAAGCGTTACCGACTCTATTGGGGTTGCATTGGACGCTGTGTTTAACACAGTAAGTAATTAATCGCCATTCGCCATTTGCCTAGGCTCTTATCTTATCTTTCCAGACCACGCTCGGAGACATCTTGGGCGATCTCCAGCCCGCCTTGCATCACAAGAATCCGCAGGTCAAGGAAGGCACCTTGAAGTTTCTCACCAGATGCCTTGCCACGTCCACTCAGCCCATACCTCCTGCACAGATCAAACCTGTTTCTGAGGCCTTAGCAGCCCTTCTTGAGGACTCATTTGCTGGAGCTCGCGATGAAGCTGCCGTAGCTTTCGGAACTTTGATGAAGATGATTGGCGAAAGACCCCTTGGCCTTGTGATGGATGGTTTGGCGGATGTGCGTAAAGTCAAGGTCAAGGAGGCGTTCGAGAAGGCTACGGTAAAGGCAAGGGCAGGTGCAGGCGGACCACCGAAGACCGCTCCTCCGCCGTCAGCAGCGAAAGTGCCTCCGAAAAAGGTATCGGCTGCCATAGCGAAGAAGAAGGAGTCTCCGACAGTTTCCACACCCTCTCCCTCTGTCGAAGATGTCGATCACCCTCCATCCCCGGCTCCTCCAAAGCCCAAGGGTCCTCCTGCTCGACTTCTGGCGAAGAAGGCACCTGCGCCCACAGCGGCCACAGGAGCATCTGGCGGATCTGGCGGGGCCGCAGCTCCCGCGAAGAAGCCTTCTCCGGCAGCGGCAGCGGCAGCATCAAAGCCTGCTAAAGGGGCAGCTGCTCCCACTTCGGGAGCTCTCGATACTTTCAAATACAAACACACCCCTGAGGATGCGGAAATTCTTGCAGCTGACCTTATCCCGGCCAATATTGCCACGGATTTCGCTGATGCAAATTGGAAGACGAGGCTGGCTGCACTCGATGAAATGACTACATGGGTTGAAGGTACCGTTGAAGATCTGGATGCGGAAGTTGTCGTTCGCTTCTTAGCCAAGAAAGGATGGAGTGAGAAGAATTTTCAGGCCAGTCATATCAAAGACGTCACCCTCGAGTTCTAATTGAATGTTTCCGCTTCCAGGTCTCGGCCAAGCTGTATGGGATCCTGGTCACTCTTGCAGAACGATGCCCATCCTTCGGGCGATCGTGTGCCGCTTTATCAATCCCCCATTTATCTGAGAAGTTGGGTGATATGAAGTTGAAGAAGCCAGCTGGTGATGCGCTCCTGGTTTTTGCAGAGAAGACTTCTCTACAGTTTGTCTTAGGTCAAGGTACGCTCTTTTGTTTGCACTCTTCAAAAAAGCCTTTTCACCCACTCTCGTACTTAGCATACGAGCCGCTTGGTAAGACAAAGGCTCCAAAAGCATTGGCCGATGCCATAACTTGGATACAATCTGCTCTTACTGACTTCGGCATCGCTGGACTATCCCTTCGAAATTTGATTGAATTTCTGAAATTGGCTCTGAAAAACTCCAATGCGGCCGTGCGTACCAGTGCCACAAAGACCCTTGTCACCGTGAAATTATTTGCGGGTTCTAGTCAGTCTGATCTTGTGAAATACTCGGTCGCGTCCTCTTGCTGACAGTAGCGCGATACCCAGGTATCAAGGACCTTCTGGAAGATCTCAATCCCCAATTATTGGCAACCATCCAGAGCGAATTCGACAAGGTTGAAGGCCAGTCTGCTCCAGAACCAACGCGTACATCAGCCGATCTTGTCAATATGGCTCCTCAGGGAGGAGCTGCCGGGAAGGCTGCCTCAGCTATTGGGGACCCGTTGGACGACCTCTTCCCTCGAGTGGAGATCGATGGTCTTTTGAAGGGCACCACAATTCTGGCAGATGCTAAGAGCGAAGCTTGGAAGGCGAAGAAAGAGGCCCTTGAGACTCTGCAGGCCATCCTTGACCAAGGCGCCAACAAACGATTGAAACCTCAGATGGGTATGTCTACTCAGAGCCATTGTCTGGCTATTCTTCTCTAATCTTTCACAGGCGAGATTGGCCAAGTACTGAAGGCGCGCGTGACAGACGCAAACAAGGCCGTTCAGATGCTGGCTCTCGATATTGTCTCTCGCATAGCTACCGGCATGGGAAAGCCATTCGAAAAGCAAACTCGTTTTTTCGTCCTACCAGTGGCTACTGTGGTGTCAGACCAGAAGGCTCCCATTCGTTCTGCTGCGCTCCAGACGCTTGCAGCTATCGCGATAGCCTGCGAATCCATGGAACCTTTAATTCATGGTTTAAGCACGGCTCTGGAAACCAATAACCCAGTTCAAAGGGCCAATCTATTGAATTGGCTCGTTGAGTGGTTTAAAGAGCATGAGCTAACACCTGGCCTTGATCTGAGCGGCTGGGTCGCTCCGGTTGTCTCTTGCCTTGATGATCGCAGTGGAGACGTGCGGAAAGGTGCTCAAGGCATATTGCCCTTCTTGATCGCGTCAGCCGGATTCGATCGTGTCCTTCACCAGACTAACTCGTTGAAGCCCGCTTCAAAAGCATCTGCAGTGCCCCTCATCAATGCCGCTCGCACGGTTGCTCCCGCTTCATCGTCGACACCGGCCCTGTCTGCTCCTACTGCGGTCCCAGCAAAAGCTCCTGCGCCAACCAAAGCTGCCCCGCTCAAAGCTGCCCCGCCCACTGCAACTATACCCTCCTCGTCTTCTGCTACTAGCCCTCCTCAATCTCCCACGATGCCAGCGCCTACGACCTCCAAGGCGCCTACCAATAAACTCACTGGCATCCGTCGCAAACTGCCGCAGGGGACAATTCCTCGTCCAGACTCACGGACAGAGAACCAGGAGGAAGCTCCTGTATCTCGTCTCCCAGGCAAGGCAGGCACTGGTATTGGCTTTGGACTGAGGCGACCCGGTATGCCTGTCCCGTCTATGCTTAAGACGGTGCCTGTCCCAGATGCTGCTGTCTCAGTACTCTCTGCTTCAATGCCCTTCTTCGGCATGAACTTGGAAGCTAAGAGACTTCGTCTAGCGAAAGATGCTGCCAAGTGGATCAATGAAGCAGGCGCCACTCGCAAGGATTTAGCCGATCTTCTGCAGCACCAGATGGAGCCACACGCGTCAAAGGATCTCGTCTCCTACCTCTTCAGTCATGACCACAATGCAGTCAACGATCATGTCTCGGGACTGACGAGCATGTGTGACTTTTACTCTCAGCTACAAGCCGGAGACAATCCATACGGATTATCACCTGACGACTTGAAGACGGTAGGTATCGCTAATTGCGATCTGACACTTAAATATGTCTCGATCAAAGTCCATGAACCGCAATCCAATCTTGTCTCCAAGTGTTTGGACGTTGTTGATGCCGTTCTCGGCTTCATGAAGAGTATCGACTATCAATTAACCGAACCGGAAGCATTGTGCTTCATTCCGACATTGGTCTACAAAGTAAGTCTGTCTTCTTTGCTACAGCAACTGTGTAGTTGATTCAATTTGCATGCACAGCTGGGAGATGCTCGTGAACCCGTCCGTGTACACGTTCAACAGATTTTCCAGACGCTGTCCAAAGTGTACGCGTACAGTAGAGTGTTTCAAATACTGCTGGAGTACGGTCTCAAGTCGAAAGTGGCGAAGACGCGTCAGCTGACCTTGGACGAGCTCGGAAGCATTTTGAAACGATCTGGCCTGGGTGCTTGCGAGCCCCAGAAAGCATGCCCTACGATGGCCTCAACGATCGCAGATAAGGATCCCAATGTCCGAAAGTCGGCTCTTTCAACCCTGAGGTGAATGTGTAATACAGCGCTTATTTCTTACTGGTTCGCTAACAACTTTATAGCGAGGTTTTCGTACTAGTAGGGGAGAAGATCTGGTCCCTTGTTGGTCCGCTTTCACCCAAGGACAAGACGCAGCTCGAAGAACGATTGCGTCGAGTAGCGGGACCTAGTTCTCCGGACAAACAATGCAATCTCACGCCAGCACCGCCCTCTCACGTTGCTCGTTTGGCTTCTGGCATTGCTCGGCCAGGTTCTCCCTCTACCGTTTCTTCTCGAACAGGGGCCATACCTCGACCTGCTAGTCCCTCCATCGGCGCCTCGTCTCGTTTATCTCGCCCTACCTCTCCTGCTGCTTCTAGGTCGATGTCACCAGCACCGTCACAGATTGGTCGTACAGGACCCAGCTCTCCATCTAGTCGTGGGAAAAGTCTTCTGCCTTCTCGATTGGGACCCGCCAGATCACGCACGAACACGATCCGATCACATCTGCCCACTCCTGCGTCTGCAGTTGAAGCCTCTGAAGCTGAAGACCCAAAATCTCCTTCGGCCTACAAGAAGAGCAGCACCTTGAGTGGCCCACATATCGAGTCTTGGCGAAGCGGAGAACCTCCTGAAGAACCAGATATGGCACCTACACCATCCAACGACATCACACTGACGATTTCAAGCATTCTCAGCACCGATTCGGAGCGTAGCGTTGACGCTCTGAAGAAGATCCAGAAAGTCCTCCAGCTCGGACCTGATGCGGGTCCAGCGTCATCATCGTATCGTGACCTGGCGGAACACACTGAAGGCCTTATCGAAACGGTGACCCTCCAGATAGGTCACGCTTTCGATCGACCAGAGAGTAACATTCGATTGGCCAAACATCTCATACAAACATTGAACGCGTTCTGCGACAACCCTCTTCTGGCTGAGTCTTTGACTGTTGATAATCTCACACCACTCTTGGAGGAACTAGCGACCAGACTGCTTCAGACTGATGACAGCCTTGACAATGAGGTGAAGAACTTGTCTAGATTCATCAACATGATCATGTTGCGGCTATTTTCAACTGGAAGAAGAATTACTGTATTCAGGTATGTCACGCTTTCTATCTTGATTGACTGGTTCTCATACGGTGTCTCTCAGAGCCCTGTTTGCCTTGCTTCTGCAGATTGTCAAGCCGTTCCCGACCAGGGGAACCTCCGCGGATTCGCAAGATGCAAAGGTGGCAGAGTTAGTGCTAAAGTGCATTTGGAAACTGGCGAGGAATATACCTCAGGACCTGGTGGAATCCAAGCTTGACCCTGTGGAGTTACTTCCTGCCGTCGAACACTTCCTGCAGTCTGTACCCCCGAACGAGTGGCGTGCCAGAGCGACGAATCGGGTACCGTGCGGTGATATGCCACTGAGGACTGTCAAAGTCATCATTCAGCATGTTGTCGGTGAGTACTTGTAGGGTCATAATTACTTTCCTTCCTCACCATTTCGCAGCCCACTTTGGTGATGACGTGTATGATATCCTATCGTCTTCTTTTGATGATCCATCAGCGACCATCGTCTACCCGTATGTATACCGCATTCTCAACTCGAGCACTGCACGGCAGGAGGCCGGAATGCCCGTGCGTCATAATGGTCTCAAGGGAAGCCGTTCAGCCCAGACTTTCTCTCCCCCCGAAAGCCGCGCAGAATCCCCTCTTGAAACCGCATCCTCCGCAGCATCTGGTGACATTCATCCCTCATCGCCAAGTCACCGGACGAGTCGAAGCGTGACTTCTATCAACAATTTGGTTTCACCGCCAGTGGAAGAGCCCGATCCTGATGCGCAGCTCCTGCAAATTATCGGACATATATCGAGTGAAACAACTGGAGCCATGCACAAAGAAGGAATTACGGAGTTGCATCACTTCCTCAAGGCGTATCCGCACAAGCGGTCAAAGGTCGAAAAGATGCTTGAAGCCACAGGGCCTGCCTTCCGCAAATATATCTCCCGTGCTCTGGCCAGCCGGGCCGCCGAAGACGAAGAGAGGGATGTGGCTGTAGCAGATACATTGTCTAGTAAGTTCCTTGAATTTCGAACATCGAACATTCTCTCACTGGTAGTAGAACTGGAATCCAAGCGTCAGGATGCCCTCCCTATGTCACCGAGGGCCGACAGCAGGTCACCACGATCCCCTGCATCCCGTGCCAGTGGCTCCGACCTGGGAACGTCGCAGGACAAACAAGACAAGTTGTCGAGACTGCACGATATCTTTCAATACCGTACCAGCACCGTCAGTAACGTGTCCTCTCATGGCCGAGCAACACCTTTGATGCCATCTGCTCGCACAGAACATAGCTAAGGTCCTGGAGGTTACAGTATCTGACCGTCAGCTAATGTAGATTTGCTTATTGTTGTCTCACATTCCTCTCTTTCATCTTATGTGCTCTGATTCCTATCGCACTGTATCACTTTACGCATCTCTCATCAATCTTCCTGTATGACACGTACCATGCAGCACACTAATGATACCTCAGGCCTTCAGGGACTGTCACTTGCTGGCATCTACTGTTTTCGTTACTCAGACATTGAACGTATCGCATTCGCCCATCGAGCGGCGGAAGGTGGACGATGTTTAAATGACTACTACTAGTATAATCGTTTTATAATGAAATGTCCGGCTAAGAAAATAACATCGTTCAATTGCAGGAGCACGTCGAGACATCCGGAGTCTGCCCGAACGGACAAGTACCATCTATCAGACAAACAAGGATCAGAAAAAGACGCCTTTGCATCGAAAATACGCTTCGTACCCTCGCCAAAAGGTAAAATGGGAAAGTTCGGTCCTCCAAACAGACCAGGGTCGACGCCATCAAGCTGTGCATTGACAATACCAGCAAGCTCTGAGTTCTTAGGTGACTTCTGACAATATGGTGTAGACGGGACAACGCCATTGATGTTGAGTGCATTCCGGGGGTGCTTGCGGTAAGCAATAGCGAGGGTGATTAAGGCATCACCGTTCGTGACGCCTGCGGACTTGGCGAAGTCGACCATGGCATCGGCATTGTCCTGTTACCCGTCAGTTATGGATAGAAATGAGGAAACGAGCGGCCAAAACCGACCTGTTGCGCGCAGGGATCTCCGCTGGCAAGCAAGGCGTTGATGCCGTCTATGCCGGCCAGCTGAACACAAGGTTCATTCGTGAAAATATCACCACCACTAACGAGCTTGATTGAGTGTATATCAGCTCAAAATCGCTGCTGCTAAGACCAGGGGAAAAGCATACGCAGAGGTTCTGCCATTGTTGAGCGACAGCAGGGAGATCAGCCTGTGCAATGCGCCTGAACTTGGGCTTTCGCATTCGCAGGAGTCGGGGAATAACGGAGATAAGAGAAGTGTGGGGGGCTGAGGTGGTGATGGTGGTATTGGCTACAACGGTAGCGTTTGCCGAACCAGTGGCGTTGTTCGCTGTGGTATTCGTCCCCGTCAAGGTAGAAACGGCACCGGTGGAATTGGCCAGGCTGGCAGAGTTGCCCAGATCCGTAGAATTTCCTCCCAACGTGGAGTTGGACAAGATGGTAGCATTGGTGAAGTCGGGAATGTCGCTTGGATCAATGATGCTGGTTGAGTTAAAGGTCATAGTGGTATTGGCTGCTATCGTCAAGTTAGACGAATCGGGAGGATAAGCTAAAGTCGTCGAATTAAGGTTGGAGCATCCGACTGCAGTGCAGGTGGCCGGGTCAGCGTTTGAGGTGGAGGTGGTGTTCGTTGTTAAAGATTGATTGGAGGCCTTCGCGACACATGCAGGTGGAGAGGCAGGAATAAGGCTGCGTCACATAAAAAATCAAGTCGAAGGTCAATAAGAGACACTGTACTCACGAAGATCTGACGACGTTGATAGGGCCAGCGTTTGCAATAGCTGTGAGAGTGAGGATGGACAAAAGTTCAAAGAAACGCATATTGTATGGCAAAGAGAGTGAGTGATTATTTTAAAATTGGAGCTTCGCAATCAATAGAAAGAAAAGTGGGGAGCAACCGGGCTCTCGATACTGGGGTCGTTGGATTTGGGAAACTCCTTTAAATACGCATCTGTGCATGACAGGTGCCTCCACATGCCACAATGCCACACCAGAAAGCCCTACATCACAGCGCCCGTGGTAGACGACCAATGTCAAACAAAAGCAAGCTACAACGGGCATCGCTTTGTAACAGTAGTAAGTCGGGTGGCAATTCAGCTTCGAAAGCACGACCGACAGTGTTCAAGTGAAAGGTTGATGCGCTCGCTGTAGAATGTCAGAAACACGTGACTCAGATAGTCTTTGACGCTCACCAGGCCTTGCATGCAGCGGTGTTCGTAGAACATATCCCTACAGGCGCTAGACATGCCTTGATGCGGCCGCCCATAGGCAGGAGGATGAAAAGTTCTCACCTGAAACAGTATTGATACGTTCATCAGTTGCAAGACAACCGTCGAACATCATTCGTTCAAGTGACTGCAGGCGCTGAGGTTCATTCAGGCAAAATTAAAGACTTCCAGTGGAGGAGAGGTAAGTTGAAGGCTGCCAATATGACGTTTTGACCTTTCAAGAATTCAAAACTCAACGCATGGTCGGCGGTGGGGGGAAAGCGCTGTAAAAGACAGAATCTATTCCCTAGGAATAAAAGGACTGCTGCGTTGCGAAGGAGCAACGATTATAGGAGGTAAGGCTTCCGCCATCTCCTTTGTCCCTGCAGGGAAAGGTAGGTCGTCCACTCCCTTTGGCAGGACCTTCTCGTATAGACCTTTAGCTTGATTTGCGCGTGAGAGACTGGTCATCTTCTTCTTGGCGTCGCGGACTAGGACATGAGCGTCGTCGATGCCGGACACACAGCCGCGAACAAAAATCAAATCAAGAGCTGAATCGACACGAACAACAGCCAAGTTTTGCGTTGTTGTCCGTTTACCGCCCATGCGGCCGGCCATTTTCTTGCCAGGCCAGATCCTGCCAGGATCCTGGATGATACATAAGATGAAGAGTTTATGAATGGTGTGAAAAGCGTTCGCACCTGATGAGCACCGGTTGAACCTGCTGAACGATGCGAGACGGAGACACCGTGACTAGCACGTAAACCTTTGAAATTCCAACGTTTCATGGTTCCTTGAAAACCCTTGCCAATTCTGTGGAGAATGAAAGGTCATCCGAAGAAATATGCTCAACATCATGGTCTTTTCTCACGAGTTTGCGATGACATCAACGAACTGGCCCGGCACGAAGTGAATGGCAGACAAAGTAGTTCCTTTCCATGACAGATTAACACAAGTCTATGAGAGGTAAATTCGTGGAACATACCAATAGGAACGTGCGCGTCGGGAGTAATTGGGAACTCTTTTACAACTCTTTTCGGAGGAACACCTGCCTTCCTGAAATGACCCCGCATCTGTTGTGTCGTCGTCTTGGCTGGCCTGTCTGAAGCAGCAACTTGAACTGCATGGTATTCCGATTCGTCTCTCCGGACAGTAGTAACATTCGCAGTCACTTGACAATTCTCCAGCTGCGATGCAGTCAGCAAATTACCATCTTGTCAATCAATTTCATGTACGATACCTGGAGTACAGTGACAGGAAAGCGTGCGCCATGTTCATCCCACATAGCAGACATCCCTCGCTTGCGTGCAATGACACCAGTCCGTATCGAGTTCGGCGTCCATTTTGCAACGGTAGGAGAAGTGCTGAGAGAAGCCGTCGCATGATTAGCAACGGTAGAGTGCATGAACCTGCATGAGGAAAGGGGTGGTCGTTGAGCAAGAGCCCAAAGCCTAAGCATGTTGGCCGTTTCAAGGACGAACAAGGACCTGACGAGAAGAAAGACTTGCTCGTCGGAGTTCGAATCTTTCTTGCTGACCCCGATTCTACTCTATTCTACTGCTACTTGGTTAGTAGTGTTGACTTGGGAGTCCAGCGCCTGAAGCAGCAGCCTCAAGCTCTCAGATCTCAGCTCTTCTGCGATTCCCCTCTTTACTTGATATCTCAAGCAACGTGTTTGATTTTCCTCCAATCCTCGTTCTTGATAACTCTGTCAAATGGAATGGATGCCTGGCCTTCGAATATCCAAACGCGTAGGCGTAGCAAAGGACAGAATCCCACCCAGGCTGACACGAAGGAAACACCGGTTATTTCGCACTATCCTCTACTTGAAGGAGGAGCGATAGCGGCTGCAACGCTTCAAGATGACGCCGGGCGCTTGGTATGGACCACCATCTTGAAGGACAAGGGTAACGCACGTCCAGGGCACTTCATCAACAAATACTGATCTCGACAAAAGGGCGTAAACTTTCAACTAAGGGGAAGGTAGTGAATGCCTTCCCAGTAACACGTTCGCAACCAGTACATATCTCGCGTGTGCCTGTGCACCAGCAGGTAGAGCAAGGGGTAAATCTATTCGTGCATCATACATGAAAGGAGACTGATGGATTTTTCTTACAGGCTCATTTTCTCAGGACACATCATCCGGACGTAGATATACCTTCAGATCTCATAAGAGATGAAATAGTCGCGGACACTCTACAAATAAGTCATCTCAAAGATTTCGACCCATTTCTGGGCAATCTGGTCGAGTCTGTGCACTGCACAGGTGGTCACCGAAAGAGCTTCTCATTTCTGGCATTTCCTATGGGAGAGACGGCTTCTGATCTTAGTAAGTACTCTGCCTTTCAGATTTCGTCTGATATTTACGAGTTTGGTAGACCTGTCGCTTGTGAAATTTTCCAAGGACGGCACCGCCAGCTTTCAACCCTCTGCACGACCTGTCAAGATGTTCGAGACACCGATTCGTCAAATTGTCTCATCGCCGCCTCCATTATTCGATAGTCAAAGTCAGTTGATTGGTTCTTTCGTCTGGTGTATTGCCGCTCATCTTGCATAGATCCGTTAATGGCCGTCCGCACTTTCACGTCAACGTTTCTGTATTCTGTGGACATCAAGACTACTGCCAAACTCCCTTCACCCCACATCACAGAGTTAGCTTGTTTCAAACGATCAGATTTTGGCGATAGGCAGGTCGTTGACATCAAATTATCTTCTTCATCCAAATATGCAACACTTGTGAACGACCGTGGCGACGTGTTTGGATGCCCGATTGATGATGTCCCAAAAATGTTTGTCCTTTCTCGTTGGATTGCTCCAGAAGTACTGACTTGTTGGTGTAGCCGATTAATGCACGAAGAACGCCCACAAATCTTTGACAACGATTCGTGCTGGAGGCTGGCATTGACTGATGACGACCACATGTGTTTCCTCTCGTCCAATACAACAATGAACAAGGTCGACTTCCGCGTAAGCCTTCAGTGACACAGAAATGACGATGCATATTTTGATTAATAGAACAGACACCCAGCTCGAGCTTGCCCATATTTTCTGTTCGAACGCCTGGGGAGTTGATCACATCAATTGAACGAATTCAACATGACGGTCTGATGCGAATTGCGACGACCAGAGAGGTCATGTTGTACGACGAACGCTATCCTGGGAAGCCTGTATTGGCATTCAAGCATGGTCGACAATTTGATCGCACCCTTCAGGTCCGCACCGTGCACCTTCAAGATGGTATTATTCCACTCAGTTTTGCTACCCTGTCGCCCTTCTAACCTCGCTGTTCTCCTAGCCTCCTTGACCATCCTCACGTCTCACAAGAATAGCCTCACAACCATCTATGATGCTTCTAGGGCTAGTGATGCTTTCGTCCATACCTACGCATCGCCTTATGCCTTATCTTCGTGCACGAAGTTCTCTGAGCAGTCCGCTGGACACCTATTCTTCCAACGTCCGGGTGGGAACGAGCAAGCAAACATATCAATGTTCCAATTATCCGACCGAGGCAGCATCATTCAAACGGATCTGGTATTTGCGTCGAACGATACGGCCCACATGTCGGAGAGCACGGGCTATTCGCCTCTGGTTGAGTGGAACGAGGATATTCAGGAGCTAGAAAGGAGGGTTAAGGACCTTTGTGCCGATGCAGGGCCGTTGGGTTGCCGTCATTCCAGCGAAATCAATCTCCGCCCAGCATACAATAGTAAGGCTATCGTGTAACCAGCTGATCGGCCACTCACTATTCCTCATCCGTCCGTATAGGACTTTTCGATCTCCAGGCTACTGATGCATCCCCACGAAACGATGCGGAGTCAGTTTATGAGACGCTTGAGAAGATGCCTTTCTTTTGGCAAGATTCCAATGCGCCAATTGAGCATATGTTAACAACGTGAGTCTATCAACTTGTGTCCAATCACTTCAACCTCAAGTTGCGTCTCCTTTGTTAGCTATGATGTCGCGTTCCGATCAGGGGATGAACCAAATGACATATCGAGGGCCGATTTCCTCACTCGGAGCTCTCTTAATTCGGCAAGGGGCTACCGTTCATTGATCCAAGGCCGTATTCCACGAAGTCAATTGGCAAAGCAAGTTTCATGGCATTATAATATCGTGCCTTTCCTTCTCCAGTTCGTGCCTGAAGTGGCAGAGATGCCACAAAACATGAGCGAGAATCTCCGACACTTCGATCTCGCTCTGAACGACGATCGCCCTGGACTCTCCATGCGAAGGGAAACAGAGGCGCGCGAACAGTTGACGTTGGATCTGGCGCTGTCGGCAGACGTGTTCTCCCCTCAGCCGATTTCTAGACGGCCTACTGCCGACCCGCTTGACGATGCCTTCGAGACGATGTCGCTCGCTACGGAAGCGATGTCTCTCTCGGATCTACCACCGGTCCAATTTGGCTTTCTCACCCCAACACCGCCGGAAGATCACTATGCAAGAGACGAACAGGATAGTCATGCGTCTAAGGATGCAGAGACACCACCTGGTGTTCGTTTGCTTCTCAAAGAATGGGATGTTGGATCTAATCCTGAAGCCTATGCCTATCACGATCCCTATGGCGAGGATCGCAGTGCAGCAGCCAGACAGCGCCCGCCTCCTGTACCTGCACCACAGCCAACAACAAACCGACCGTCTGGTACAGCACAATCCCAAAGACCTCCCATGGTCATCCCAACTGTTACAGCCGTCCCACCTGTAGTCGCAAGCAGCCAAACTAACACTATATCAAAATCTGCGATGAAAGCTCTTTCCCAAGACACGAGATTACCTCCGTTACGCAGAAATGTGACGCTGGATGTTCTGGACGTCGGCATTGACGAGTCTCAACATGCCATTACCAACACTCAGATCGTTCCGGGACCGTTTGGGGGAAGACAGCCTGTCGAGAAAAAGAAGGTCGTGAAGAAAAGATTGGGTGGTTTTTGAGAGGTTATGGGCTTTTTCTAGTTGTACTGGAATAGAAAGCTGGCACGCGAAAGTTGTTTAAGCAATTCTGCATGATATCTATCTATTGCAATTGGTTGGTTGACGCGGATGATGAAAAGTGCGACGGAGGGGCCTCGGATATATAAGACGCGTCTGAGCCGGTAAAGGAAAGTGGAAGCCGCCGACACTGAACAAGTCCAGTCTTCGTGGCTGTAAGTCGTTTCTCGTTTGCGCCCTCTTTCTCATCGTTCCCATTAGCGGGTCATTCATGCTGTTATCTCCCGTTTCGCCTGCAGGACGACGACTTACATTCTGACCTTCGATCTCCCCGTGTGCTCGTGCATACGCACGATACTGGACTCCAGGCCGGCCCAGTATTCAACCGCTCTATGGATGGACAAAGGTGCAACTTCTGCGAGAGAAAGACAAGGCGCGAAACTGAGTTGACATATCCTTTTAGGCCGTTCAACTACCTGTTTGACTCTGCCAAACTCCATGAGTCTCTCCGAAGTACGAGTTCTAATCAGCGCACCAGTTCCGTTCGGTGCATAGGAGACGCTGACACGGGTGCTTCCTGCAGGCAACAAGGCGGTCGTATGCGCCCTTTCGGCGAGCTACATCTCTACGTTTGCTGGCTATCCGGTGCGCAATAGGTTCAAATGTTAAGCTCTTCGTCGATTGAGCGTTTGTGCAGTTGGATTCCCTCAAATCGAGACTCCAGACCACTAAAACCCCCATCTCCGTGCCCAGTCTTGCACTTTTAGTCTACCGGGAGGAAGGGATTCTCGGTTTTTATCGTGGGCTATGGATCCCTTTAATGACCATCTCTTTCGTTCGTGCGTATGACGGCTTTGTCGCAGTTTCGCGTTTTCATGCTTTTAGCTGTGTTCCTAGGTGCTGCCTCATTCACAATCTACAATCGAACGAAGGAGCTATTCCGTGACCGTAANCTTCTTAATGCCGATACGCTTGTCCATGCTGCGGCGGTGGGGGGTTGCAGCGGCGCAATGGCTGGATCTTTGATTTCGTTTGGCAGTGCGCGTGAGTACTCAACCCTGCTTTCTGATTTCACTTTTACCTGTGTTAAAATGAGCATCTTTNTNNTNTTNTNNGNAT
>SGPL01000438.1:0-27821 GCA_004802705.1 Bondarzewia mesenterica
CTCCCGGAATCGTACGCCAGCGAGCGCGGAGGCGGGGTCTGGACGGGGATTCAGGAATAAGGGTAAGGGTAAAGGCAAGGGTGGCAGGCGAAAGAAGAGAGATGACAAGGAGAGTGGGGACGAGGGCGGATGGTGGACGGGTTGGTTGTTGGGCGCCGCTGGGACGCGGAGCGGGAGTGGAATGAGCATGAGTGTGGGGAGGCCTGAGGAGAGGGTCGAGGCGAGGATGGCGAGGAGCTGGAGTGGGCGGGCAGGCTTCGGGACTGGAATGGAAGATTGGGCTGTTTAGATGTTTGGTGCACTTGAATGGAGGCATGTGTCAGCCCCAATGGTTTGCATCGCTCGGATTGATTTGGGAGCTCCTTTGTTGGTACGAGGTCGCGCTGGAGCTCATCGACATCGCTGGTGAGTTTTGCTTTTCCCTTCGAATCGAACTGCAAGTGCTGATCTACAGAACGTGATGCAGTGCCGCTCTATTCACGAAGATTTTGTATGGACATAACGTCGCAGAAGAGGGCGATGCCTTCGTGACTCTGGCCGAAAGAATCCCTGTTTGATGTTGATGTTGATCTTAGTTTTCGCTCACTTTCTTGCTTCGTCTGCCGCTTTCCCCTCGGTTTCCTATCTATCAATTCACAATTATTCTACTCTTACCTGTACACACACACTCCTACGTACTCACGTACCACTTACTTATCTATCCTTTTATTGGAACTAGACGTTCCTTCATTCCTTATTCATTCCGCAAACAACTCGACACTCGTTCGCTCAGATCTGGCACCGTCATTCACTTGAACTTCCTTCTTTGTTAGTCGCGAACACACTCACATCCTTGTTTACTGATATCCTCACGCTTCGGTCCCCTCTGACTGCTGCTCTCGTTGCCCATACCCTCACGACCTGTTATGATTTCTTCTCATCTGCATCCGCGCCAATCAGTGGTGCTGTATCATACTCGCTTTGGTTTCACCCCGTTTTTAAATCTTTTTATTGTGTTCCGGTGTTAGCATATCTATCTCAAGTGGTTCTCCTTCGTTAGACGCGGACACAACTGTCGGTCATCTTGTTTACACATAAAGTTTGTGAAATGCGCTTCGTTCAAGTTCACATTTGTCAAAACAGCTCAAGCGAGAGATGCATAAATCAAGAAGAGCATAGAGTATGAAAAGCGCATAGAAACATAATGCCCGCAGGGTCCGTTGAAACAGAAGCATAGTACAAGTCCGAGGGGATCAGCGACAGAACTGAGAACAAGACAGAACAAGACATAAGGCAGGCGTCGCACACCGACTCACCATCTTACATGGACGAAAGCGCCCACCATACCACAATCCCTCCTAACGCGCCAGCCATGAACTGCGCAGGCAATGCCGGGTTCATCCTGTTGGCCTCGTGCCAGACCTTCTCCATCTCCTCTTCGATGACCGTCGGGTCGACGCCCCAGCGCAGGCGGCCGATGCGTGCGACGAACGTACCGGGCAACGTCCTCTGCCGGTCTTCCAAGAATTTGATCATGGTCTCCTCGTGGTCGCAGATGACGATCCAGTGCTCTCCAGGTTCGCCGCCGACAATGCTCGCGAAGAGGCCGGCTTCGCGCGCGCCTTCGAGCGCGAGCCGCATGTCCTCGGAACGCGTCTTGAAGAGGCAACAGATGGACGAACTGGTGTGGCTGCGGGTGCGGAAGACGCGCTCTAAGTACCGCCATGGTTTCTCGCTCGCTTCCATCTCGGGCGTGACGAGGCTCGTGCGCGTTTCCATCGTAGAAGTCGAGGTGGGGACGGGGGAGAAGGGCTCTGGACCGTGTTTGGCGATGGGAGCCGTGTCGGAGGGTCCGCGGGACTGTGCGGGAACAGCGTGGCTGGTCGGATGGAGGGATTGCTGCTCTGCAGTGACGGCAGTAGACGATGAGCCGACAACGAAGTGGTCGGACTCCGTGGTCGCCTCGCGCTCCAAGTCGCCGAAAACTGATTCGCCGACGCTTGTTATGCGAGGACGAGCCCGTAGCATAGTTTCTCGGAGAACTGACGAGGTTACTGGTGAGTGAGGGTTCGATGCTCTCCTTGGCGGGCACAGCTTTGCCCTTGCCCTTGTCCTTCGCTGACGGAGGTTCAGGACCTTCAACGAATGAGCCACGGATCCTGGACTCCACGTCGGGTGTCGACGCGCGTGATAGCGAGTTGCGCGCAGTACACCACGACTGATTGTCAGCGCCAGAATCGTCTTCGTCTTCGCAGAGCTCTTGACCCTCGTCCGTGACATCTTCGTCCTCTTCCTCGCCCACGACATACGAGCCGTCGCAATCGGTTTCAATGTACTCGCCAGGAATAACCTTAGGCTTTCTGACTTTCACCCAGTCGCTGTCGGCACTGAACCCGCACGGGTCCGGTGGTAATGGAGATGGCGGGGTTACAAGGTCCAAAAGTTCGGCAAGCCTCCATTTCTCCATCTTCTGCAGATTGCTCACGGAAAGCCGAGTTTGCTCTCCGTCCGCCAGATCAATGGTATCTTCGATCCGTCGTTTCCTCGAGGGAACCCAAAGCGGCTCGTCGAACTCGTCAGGGACGAGCAACAGAGGGTCAGGAGAGTCCGACTCTGATCCGGACTGTCCACTGACGACTCGGTGCGGTGTCGTGGGCGGTGTCGGCGGTTTCAACGGTTTGCGTCGTCGTCCCGCAGGGGGTCTAGGCTCAGGACAAACCACTCGCCCATCTGCCTTCTTGTGCCCAGCCATGAAGTTGCTACATTTGTGGCAAGTCGGTTTCTTTCGCGTTGAGGGTGAAGAAAGCATGAAGATCTGGAATTCGCGCTTTGCAAGGGTCAGCATCACTAAATCACTCGGCGAGTTGAAAAAAGAGGACATACGGATCTTGGGGTCGCCGCGAGTTAAAGACAAGGCTGCGCAAAGACAGCATCTTTATAGCATGTAGACCTTGTGTTTCATGCATCGTAGGATAATAATACTTACTGTTTCGGGAACAACATGGACCTACTACTTAATGACCAGTACTCAATAGCGTGGGGGAGCCAAGTTGGCATTCGATTCTGCCAATAAACGGAAACAAGGTCAAATACAAGGTTTACCGAAGCACTGCAGCGAAGTTGACGACCGTATCCAGATGGCACAGTGTTATGGCACTGATGGCACAGCGATCTATGTGCAACGGTGAATTACAGTACAAGAAAGAAAAGACAACGTTGGACGAGTTTGTAGACTCGGAAACGTTGTGGTCTAAAAACGGAAATCTAGAGAACCGACTGCTTAGTCATTGTTTGCAAGATTTTCTTTCAAGTTTGCTGACGTACCTACTAATGTACTGTATTAATGATCTCTTCGAACGCGGGAGCGATGGGTGTATATAGATCGCAGACGTTTACCGGGGTCGTGTGGTGGTGTCCTACGTGGACAAGTTATGTCTCGGATGCTGGATCTGTTCGACGTAGTGATACTTAGTGTTCTATCAAGGCCGCCAACATCTGGGTGCACTGCTCAACATCGTCGCCTAACCATGTTTTAGCTCTTCCAATGGGAATCTTTCACTGTTCCGTAACGATCCCATCATTGTCCTAAGGAAAGTTCTGCACGCTATCTGTGATTATCCTATGTTAAGATCGTCGAGTTTTATGGAAATCCGTACTTCCGAGAAGGAATGAGAGAAATCTGCACATGCAATCTCAGGAAAAGAACGGTTAATGACAGAACAAATGACGCCGTTCAGATTCAGTGTGCCTATGACTTGTCTTCCACAATAACCTTTTCCATGATGTCCACGTCTCTAGTAATCGGCCTTCTCTCAATGGTCCTTCCTCCCTTAACTCGACCACACCCCGCCCGTTATTCCACCCTTTTCGAAAATATGGTCTACATCCTCCAGCTCTAAACCCTTTGTCTCGGGAAAGAAAGCATAGACAAGCGGAACCCACAGAGCGTTGGTAATGGCAAAAATGATGAAAGCCTGTTTGGATAGAAGCTGAGAGACAATACACCTGTGATGGCTATTACCAGCCACTTCCCTCGAAGAGAAGTCAATGACATCTTGGGTTTGTTTGCGAAGATCGTATACAGAAGCACAAACAGCGCATCAAAGCCAAGAAATGCCATTCAGTAGAAGATAAATATAGTAAGAAATAGACACATGACATTTGTGAGGAAGGGTTGACAGGCTACACACAGCATTGTGGGCCTGGTCATGAGTACAGTGAGACTGATGTAAATCAGCCAGTGTAACTGCCGTGGCCCGACGAATTCCAAACTCATGATCAAGTGGTTGGTCGGTTGATTGAGACTCGAGAGCAGGTTCTGACTCGTTAGTAAGTTAGGATACAGGTAAACTCGAAAAGCCACTGTCACGGGGATTGAAAATTCGAACATGTGGTTGAACAGGGTTGAACGGCCCATGTAAACCGGCGCTTGAGGAACACCAGTAGGTACAGGCGCAATGGCGGAGGAAATGGGCAAAAGTACGCGCTCCCACGGGCGACTTAGACTCAGAAAAACTTAGAAGGTGACATGTCTTTGACCGCATTCAAAACAAGCTGCATCATGTTCATACATATACATGCGTACACTTTCCAAACTGCTCAACATGTCCTTTGATCCAACCGTCACATCAACGCAACCACCTCAAGCTGGCACTTGGAAGCCGGCCTTGACCGCAGGCTTCTCATCCAAGCGCTCGATCCAAGCCTGCAAATGAAGCAAAGATACATGACTGAAGTTGACCAGACTTGTGAGCACAAATCCTCACCTTCAAAGCGGGCCACTCATCCACGGAAAGGTCGAGGTACGTCCGCGCAGCAATCCTACGCGAAAGTCACCAGATGCAACAAAAAAGAGATGAAGGCGGGAAATTACTGACCAGGGATAGACATTGATATCCGCAAGGCTGTATTTCCCGCGACCAGGGCCTGCGAGGTAATCACGGTCCTTGAGACGAATCTCGAGTACACTGTAGAGGCGCTTCGTCTCATCAAGGTAACCTATATCAAAATTCGAAGAGCGAGCGGAAAAGGTGCCTCAATATGGCTACAATGTTATTCTTGAAGAAAGGAGCGGTTGGCATACGTTTCTTGCCGTAAGGAATGTCCTCCGGTGCGAATTTCACGAAGTGGTTGGCTGCAATCAAGAGCCAGTCAGCCGCACTGCACCACAAAGCATAGCTTTACGATCATCTATGACCTTGTCCCTGCATGGGGCCAACACCACCGTGCTGCAAAGTCAACAAAATAGTCAGCATGGCAGGCTTTCTCTTAGAAATTTCGACAAACAGACAGACCGCGAAGAAGATCCACTGAATCATCTCGCTATAATCGTCTGGCTGCTCAATTGGGTTGAAATGGAACCGGTACTCCTTGTCGTAGTGCTGTGCCAGATACAGGAGGATAGCCGCGCTCTCAAATACGTTGAAGCCGTCGGGCCCGCCGCGCGAGCGGTCGATAATGGCAGGGATGCGACCATTCGGGTTGATCTTGATGAACCAAGGCTCCTTCTGTTCGTTCTTACTGAAGTCGATTTTGTACGTGCTGATGGAAGATGGTTAGTGCACATGCCAAAGCAGAACGGAGTCAGTGCATTATGAGCTGCAAACTATGCAAATGGTGCACGTACTCATACTGCAGCCCGTAAGCCGCCTTGAGGTCCTCTAGAAAGACGGAGACTTTGCGGCCGTTGGGCGTGGCCACAGTATAAAGGGTGATGGCGGGCTTGGACTCAGACATGGTGATACACAGGGGTAACTAGTGCGAAAGTCGCTCAACTGCACACGCCGTATAAATACCAACCGCAGACCACCGCCGAGTTCCAGCCTGGGACTAAGCAACTTGCTATTTCCTGATCGCAACATTGACGGGGAAAATGACGTCAGCTTGATGACAACATAGCCCAGAGGAGTTATGAATGTCTGAGAATCTTCACCTTCCTGAAGCTATGTTTGTCGCTCAGTCAGACAGTTGTTCGTCATGACCAATGGGACTTGGATAGATTGCTAATCGTCCTAGAGCCTTCAATGATCAAATGACCAATCGCAACACATACAGTTGACTATCTCATACTGCATGAGGTTGGTGACTGTCGCGGTCATGGCCACTTTACTTACCACGGACAATTTCTCTATTGATCATCTACATTCCTACTACTCTGTCCCTTGATCTACGCTACCCGTTCTTCCACTCTACACCCGTTCCGACTCCCGCTCGATCCATTTTACATCCGGTGTTCCTTGTACCTTCCCCACTACCTACGGACTCGTTCTCTACTTAACCCGTTGCTCGCTGCTCATGTACCTTGTCTGGTTAACACCAGTAACACGCCCCTTGTTGTTCGAGAATACCCGCGCACGCACTTCCGTCCAGCTCGTCGACAACCTCGCCCATTACAGTGACGACCAAATCCTATGCATTAAGACAGCTTATGTAGTCTCCCCGAGGCAGAGTAGCCACTCGTCAACCTTCGTGCCTCAGGATCCTCCTGTCTGACCAGGTAATATGCATTATGACCTTATGCAGTATGAGGCGCACATATTCGTCAAATATTCCTTGCTACTCCTTCGTCGCCGATCATCAATCATCGATCAGGACTTACGCGGAAACTTGCCCGTGAGCACACGCTCTCACCATCAACGAAAAGCGAAGCAGAAGCAGGCTTGCGCCTTTGCTGAGGACAGCTAGCGACGAAGGTGACAAGTTCACAAATCATCTGATGTGCGAGCATCTGCTGCCAAAGAAGTTTGAGCGACTATCACAGGCATAAAGCGACTGTAAAGAGTGCTTGATAAGGCAGAATTGACGAACATGGCTGAAGAAGTGGTCGATGGCTGACTAGAAGGCTTTCAGCTCGGGTATGAGGGGCCAATGAGCGAGGAGAATAATCAAGAAAAGATCTCATGGGATTACAGTTGATATGAATGCTTCAAAATATGGGTATTCATTCGACGAAGTTGGACTTGTCACGCGGGAACTTGCCACCCAGCCTTCACGGCAGGTTTATCAGCCATCCGCTCAACCCATGCCTATTTCAACCACGGTCAGCGTGAACCTTCATTACATTCCATTCATGCTCTCACCTTCAAACCTGGCCATTCATCTAGGGCAATATTGACGTAGTCGTGCATTGCGATCCTGCGCATCAACATAGAAATCAGACACAGGGAATAGTAGGGACTTGGGTCATCCCTCACCAAGGGTACACGTTGATGTCAGCAAGACTGTATACCCCGCGTCCAGGGCCAGCGAGATAGTCGCGCTCTTTCAGGCGAAGCTCAAGTACATTGTATAGACGCTTCGTCTCGTCGGTGTACCCTTTCCCGCAGAAAGGTGTGTCAGTATTCACGTGGACATGGAATCAAAATCCAGGACTCACGCTTCTTGCCGTAAGGGATGTCCTCTGACAGTCTCAAGAAGTGACCAGCTGGATTGATTTACAGTGGGTCAATAATAAACCCAGCACGTGGAAGCAAAGTTTACACACCCTGGCCTTGCATCGGCCCAACACCCCCATGCTACTCATTCGCTCATCAGCACACCGCATCCACATTGATGCAGACGAAGTTACGGATGCATGGGACATCACTCACAGCAAAGAAAATCCACTGCAGCATCTCGCTGTAATCCTCAGGCTGCTCATCTGGCTTGAACCAGAACCGGTACTCCTTGTCTTTCTGCTGTGCAAGGTAAAGCAAAATCGCCGCGCTCTCAAAAACTGAAAAGCCGTCGGGTCCGCCCCGCGAGTGATCGACGATGGCAGGAATACGACCATTTGGATTAATCTTAATGAACCATGGTTCCTTCTGTTCAGCTTTGCTGGAATCGAGTCTTTGCGCACTGTAGAATGATTAGAACAATATTTCAGATAGAGTAAGTCATAAATGGAATTGGCATACTCGTAGTTGAGGCCATAAGCGGACTTCAACTCCTCCAGGAAGATAGACACCTTGCGCCCGTTGGGGGTGGACGCGGTGTAGAGCTTGATGGAATTGGAAGACATGGTCGATAAGGTGCGGGATAAAGCGGCGAGCCTTATTAAAGTGCGAGAAGTCGAAGAGAGGACGCTAAGGGCCATGTGCTGCTTTGACGCCCTTTATAGTGGACACGAAAGGAGGGAAGGAACAAGGAAGGAACCAGAAGAGCGAGTGTGACGTCGATGTTAGTATTACAAGATCTTGCTTCGTAATTATATTATGCTTTGTAGCCAGTCCAAGCCCGAGCCCGATCAAAAGAACATGAGGGTGATAAAGATGAGGTGTGGAGGAGGTGTAAGTATATTGCGAAGCGGTCTTACACCGTACTCGACGGTGAACTTGGAGGATCCGAAGTCGATGTACTCTGCTCCTTAATTTTAACAACGGCCGCTCCGGCGTTGTTCCCTCTAAACCGCTTCCTCATGTCCAACTGCAAGCGAAAGATATACATAATACATAAGTGCCGTGCAAATGAGAACACTATGACAAGTCACGTACCATGCCGCGCTTGCACTCAAATGTGGCCTGGCGGAGAGATTTGCACTGCTCTGGGAGGTCATCAAAGTGTTCCTTGATGCATTGGGAGGGAAGATAACCCTGCTTCAAGACACAATCGGAGTGAAGGAGACAGTCTTTAAGAGCGGTGATGAGTGGATCGCAGTAGTTTGACATGGTGGTAGATCGAGCGCAAAGGACTGTACTGCTGTGCTAAAGGGAAATGTTCAGTCACGTGTTTGGCCGGAGGGACAAGAAGAGGCGGATGACTGTCCGAGACCAACGAGTGGAAGAGTCAATCCCTCAGCCCATCTCTGACGATGCCGACACCTTCATCTGTCGCTGCGCTCATCAGGAGCACGCCGACGATTGTGCGCGTCCCGCACAGGTCTCTTATATCCGTCTCAGGCTCACAATCAGCCGCATTTCTTAACGGACTACTTTCTTCCTTTGTCCCCAATCCTCCCCGCGGTCCCTTCCTTTCTGCTTTCCTCCATGCCCAGGTGATCCGCCTCCAATTTCTTGCATATCTTGCTAAAGTTTTAACGGACGCATTTTCTCCGGCGAAAACCCTAGGGGCGAGTCCTCTACGATGTTTTCGTCTACACCCGCGATGCTGGGGGCCATCCCGCATACTTCCTCGAATACGACTCGCGTGTTGCCTCATCCTCTTCGGATGTGCCGGGACTTCTTGGGTACCTTAAACGCCATGTCCTGCGCTCAAACGTGCGCGTTCGAGATGCAACTGAGGAGCACGATGTTTGGGCTGCGTGGGGCAACGAGCCCATTGCTTCATGGGATGGCCTGAGGCGGTGGAATGTTGCGCAGAGTGGAGCAATTGAACCCCAATGGGACAAACAAAATCAATGGCCCTGGGGCACCGAGGATGAAGTGATAAGAGATAGGAGGGCAGTTGGAATGGGCTTGCGAAGGTTGGTGAAGAAAGGTGATCGACGTGAGTGCGCACACATTGCCCTCTCCCCTGTCAATTGTACACGACGGCCACTTATGAGAGTAGCACAGGAGGCAGTGAATCATGACGAGGCTTCCGAAGAGGACTACACTCTTCATAGGATTATGCACGGTGTGCCGGAGGGATCTCTAGATATACCCCCAATGCAAGCTTTCCCAATGGACTCAAACTTGGACATGATGGGTGGTTGTACGTCCCTCGCGGTTGGGAAAAAACCCCTTCCTCATCATCTATCCTCCTACTGAGTCACTGACATGGGCTGCAGTGGACTTTCGGAAAGGATGCTATGTCGGCCAAGAGCTGACCGTTCGCACATATCACACCGGCGTCATTCGCAAACGCATTCTTCCTGTTATGCTATCTCGCTTCTCCCCGTAAGTCACTCCACACCAGTTTGGTATCAGTCGTTCTATATCTCATCCACACCTTTGAACATAAGA
The DNA here is from genome assembly GCA_004802705.1 of Bondarzewia mesenterica. Classification (NCBI taxonomy): domain Eukaryota; kingdom Fungi; phylum Basidiomycota; class Agaricomycetes; order Russulales; family Bondarzewiaceae; genus Bondarzewia; species Bondarzewia mesenterica. Next base: position 9,861 of record SGPL01000438.1, read on the forward strand.
AACGCCTCGTCGAACCCATCTCCAACGCCGGTGCCCACGTCTTTTACTCCGGGAACGGATATTCGTGCCTCCCTCACACACCCACCAGCGAGGGTCGCTCAGCGCGACCTCGCGGGACTGGAAAGCTGCTGAGCACTGCAAAGGGAGTCGGGTTGGCGCTATTGCGGTTAGAACATGTGGAGGGGATGTTGAAGGGAAACTTGAAACTCGAAGTTACCGGTGAGGAGAAGGGATTGGCAAAGGTGGATAGTTGGCGTGTGACGCCGTGGTGGCCAGATTGTTGGCCAGTGGCGCCAAGTACGGAGGAGGGGCCAGTGCCGAGTAAAGGGCAGGGGGGCTAGATCTGGAGTTGTGCACATTTGTAGGCTGGGACAGAATCTGAGTTGGGGATGATAGACACGAAAGCTACTCATACCTGATGTCTATCGCTGCATCATCGCGTCGGACTCCTTATTTCGCCTCTGCCAGCACTGTCGCAAAGACATACTCCCCATCATGGCTGACAGACGCGTGCAAATGCCCTATTCTGACGGCATCTTCGATATTGAGAGGCTGATATTGCAACACCGGCTTCAAAGATTTGCTTCCAGACCTAACAAACGTGAGTTCCTTCCAGGTTGGCTTGACCACAGGATAAAGTGCTTTGTATGCAGCCTCTTTCACGGCCCATCTGCTTGTAATTAGTGGAACCATTTTCCGGCCAATAATGCGTTGGACATACCTGACAGCCAGAAAAACGCGTCTTTTGCGAGTCATCATGAGGCGGAATTGCGGTCCACAGGTCCATTTCATGAGAACTGAGTATACGAGATCCAAACCGAGTCAGATCGCGGCGGCCGGAGAGAGAGATGATTCGAGGAAGGTGGAGAATGTCGACGCCGACGCCTAGGATGACCATCGTCTTGAAAGAAAAGACGGCTCCAGTACGTGCGACTGAGACAAAATATCACACGCACAGATACGCACACGGCTGTTGGTGGAGGAAGTGGTCGAGGAACTCGCTGGACTCACTGTTGAGCGCGCCATGGCACATGCCGACAAATGGTGACAACATGAGGTAAGCTCTCAAGATCTCGTTTCCTGACTCCTTGAAAGGACTCAAGAGTCAAAGACAACAACCCGTTGAAGTCTATCGTTGGACGACGTCGAACTACTGGTAAGTGTATTTGTGAATTGTTCTAAGACAGTCAATAATTCCATCTTGTTTATGCGCAGGTTGTACTTGCAGCTTGTCCGATGTCAGTCGCATTCTATTTTTTTGCTCTCCCCACGTTGTATTCCTTTTGACTCTGTAGCCTCTAACCATCTAACAGTATCCGGCAATGGCACAAGCTTCTTTCCAGTACATCTCAGCTTCCGTCAACCGCTTCAACCACGCAGCATCTTCCTCCTTATCCTCTCTTGTCGCTTACGGCTCCGGAAGATTCATCGCATTGTGGGATACAGAGGTACGACCCCGGCTCGTCCCCTACCCCATTGCTTACCAAGGTAGTGGTTTAACAGGATACAGCTGATCGCGGTGTACTCAGCACCCTCGTTGGACACTCTAGTATCGTCACCTGCGTCAAGTTCATCGATGATCGGAGGTTTGTGAGCGCAGACGATGCGGGCGCGTTACGCATTTGGGAGAGGGGCGGAGATGGCAAGGCATGGCTGTTGCTTGTGTACATATTGTCAACGCATACTGAAATGACATCGTGCTTTTCTTCCGCGTTCGATTGTTGGCAATGTAGTGGACATCGTCCCTCAGCTTGCAAGCGCATTCAAAGGGCGTATCGGCCCTCGGCGTGCATGTCGAAGCGGCGTGCATCGTCACTGGTGCATCCGATTCAACCGTGAAGATCTGGAGTTTTGGCGCAGGAGGTACGAGTTTCATTAGCAACCGTCGACCGGTTCAATTATTTATTTTGTATCTGGTGGTCATTAAACAGGCGCGTTCAATGAGGTGCAATCCATATCTTTGAAAGGTCGATATCCTTTGTCTCTTGAGCTAGCTAGCCTTCCGCAAAGCAAGGGTAGGGAATGCTACACGCTCCAAACATCAACGTCGTGACTCATAACGAGTCCTGGTTTCAGCTCTCATCTTGGCAATCGCTGGAACGGACAAAAACATACAGATTTACACTCGTTCAGAGGAGTTGGTATGCACCCCCCAACTGAGCTTAGTATCAAGTCATAAATTATTTCCTACTTGTTGTTGTTCTAGTTTGTCTCCTCCGCGACTCTCCCCGGGCACGAAGACTGGGTTCGCAGTCTCTCATTCCGACCATCTTCCAGCCCATCGGAGCCCCTTGTCCTTGCATCAGGGTCGCAAGACGCTACAATTCGTCTTTGGAATGTTGAACCTGTCAAGAAAGTGGAGCCCCAAGTCCGAAGTGCGACAGATGTACTAAGTGACGAACTCCTCGACGCATTTGAGGCCTCGCTTGGTGAGCTTACAGATGCGGAGGAGGGTGGAAGACAAATCTCGTTGAAGAAACATGTGCTTACCGTCAAAAATGGCAACACTAGGTATGTTTGTCCGCGCGTCTCCGTTTCAAACAACTCATCTTCCGTGTTTGCTTTTAGTTCACAACAATTTTCGATCACGTTTGACGCCCTACTGATAGGCCACGAAGCAGGCATTACCACCCTCACATGGCGTCCCTCGCACGGATTGCCTTCGTCTGCTACCCCATCACCTGAATCGACCTCAACACTGCTCTCAACCTCTACTGACTCCTCCCTCATTCTTTGGTCCCCTTCTCCAATCCTGACCTCGCAGCCAGGTGCCTCGGCTGCTATCTGGGTGAATCGCCAACGCTTTGGCGACGTCGGCGGTCAGCGTCTTGGTGGTTTCGTCGGCGGATTGTGGTTGTGCAATGGACGAGACGCGCTTGCATGGGGATGGGCCGGCGGGTGCAGACGCTGGCACTGTGAAGAATTTGCTAGAGAAGAAGGTGGGCTAGAGCGTTGGCGAGAGGTTGGCGCGATTTCTGGTCATGCGGGCCCTGTCCGTGGAATCGCATGGAGTCCAGGAGGAGAATATCTGATATCTTCAGGGTTCGTCTTACCTCCTGAGCGCTTTCACCGTGATCTGACGAGTTAAATAGGGTGGATCAAATGACGCGAATCCATGGTGCGATTCCCACTGCAGGTCACAATGGGCAGCAAGTCCATTCGTGGCACGAGCTCGGTCGTCCCCAGGTACACGGTTATGACATTGTCGGTGTAGCGTCTTTGGATGTGATGCGCTTCGCAAGTGTTGCGGATGAAAAAGTTGCACGGGTATTTGAGGCACCACGAGCATTCGTACATACCGTAAAAACTCTGGGAGTCGCGGATTTGGCGGTGAATGAGGTATGCAATGTCCCACTCATTCACGCGGCTCGACTTGACTCCCAATAGGAAGAACGACCTGCTGCTGCAAGTGTTCCCCCACTTGGCCTATCAAATAAAGCTGTTAATGACAGTGAGTGAATTTTCAAATTATCCAGATGTTATTGGCGCTCTTTCGTTCTCTTAATCAATGCGCAAGTACCATCTCTCAGCGCAGATTCCAAGGGCCCAACCCGACGTCCCTTCGAGGGCGAATTGACTTCAATGACCTTGTGGCCGGAGGTTGAAAAGGTGTTCGGACACGGTTACGAGGTAGGTTCTCCTGTGATACCAACGCGATTAAATCCATGAAATGGGATCATCTATTGATTTTTAGTCTATCACTATTGGCGTCTCAACGTCGCGTACATTAATGGCCACAGCATGCAAGGCAACAACGCCCAAGCACGCAGTAGTTCGTATCTTTGATACCGAAAAATTCCAACCCGTCGGCGAGCCTCTGGAAGGGCATGCTCTGACTGTGACACGCATTGCCTTCTCCCCGGATGATCGGGAGGTCCTCACCGTTTCAAGAGATCGAACATGGCGGCTCTTCCGCGCAAAAGCAGAAGGCGGTGAGTTGTTCATAACAGAATCATCGGCCAACACACCTATCGATCCTTTATTTTGTAGGCTACGTCCCAGTTGCGGCAGACAAATCGCATACACGAATCATCTGGGATTGTGCATGGGCTCCCAGAGGTGATGCTTTTGCCACAGCGTCACGCGACAAAACGGTCCGCTTTGCCTACTTTGATGGCAATTATTTTCCTCTCACAAAATTTACAGGTTAAAATCTGGCATCCCAAAGGTGAGACTCGTAACCAGTGGGCGTCCGCCACCACCTTGAAGTTACAGGACGCCGCCACCGCTCTTGCGTTCACACCCGACAACAAGGAGAAGTGAGCACTGATGAACAGTATTCCACTTTGTTGTGATCTAAGACAGTATGAAGGCAAATCCTGGCTATCGGCCTCGAGACGGGCGAGTTTGTCATCTACCGATCCTCTCAGCCCGACGATTGGATTGTTTCTCTATGCATCAAGCCAGGGTACGTAGCCATGTCAGTGCTGTTTAAGAGACAGAAGCTTATGGAACTTTCAGCATTGCGCATCTCGATCACATTTATCAATTGGCGTGGCGGCCAGAAGAACATACTGAACAGAAGCATCTCGCCAGCTGTAGTGAAGATGGTACATTGAGAATTCTGAAGATCCAGTTCGAGATGAATTAAAACGACGATTCGTGATGTGAAAGTAAAGAGAGGCAGATGGTGAGAGACAGGGAGCAAAGCAAAAATTATACAGTGAGCCGAGAAGGTCGAGAACTCGAGGTGGGTAAGCAAGTAAGGAGACAGTTTTCTGGTAGTATGGGTGCTTGAGAAGGGTATAGAACAGGGTGCGCAGCGCGACTTGATATGATAGCAAAGTAAGCAATGAAAAGGAAACGAGACAGCAAGCAGTCAAGAGAGATAGATATAGGGATACAAGAACTTTGGGAAATCAATTCAAACAATGTCGCGGAGACTCATTGGAACTTCAGGCTAAAAGAGGAGGGTATCAGTGCAAATACAGAATTACACATTGCAAGGCAACGTACGCATTTAATTCTGAATGGATTCAACGTATTAAGTATGAGCTGAGACCAAGAAGAATGGCACTCACTTATAGAAGCACTCTATGGAACGAAGCATCTCGACATCGCCACCCGTTGCGGTCACGAAGTTGATAATAACCCCGGCACGGGAATGGCTAGGAGCGATGGCGGGGGCAACGCTACATCAAACGTTCAGCGGTCGAGATCAGATTCAGATACGACACATAATTGAGACTTACCGATGTGCATACTCTTCAACGGCCTTCGGCAGATCTTTTCAGACCAAACACATGAATTAATAGGCTTGAACTCCCCAGAATCGAGACTTACCATAGTTGATGATGAGTGGGACATGAGAGATTTCAGGAATCTTAACTTGCACATCATAGACGACGAGAACCTTCGTCGACAGTGGCCTCATGAGACCTGATGAGGATCCCCTAAACTTGTTCAACGCTGCCAGCTTAGCTCCAGTATTCATGTCGCCATGCTATGGTAGCCCGATAGATAAGTATGCTTTCCACAAGAAGACCGTATTAATCTTACGAGGGAAACAGCCTCCAGTCCTCGACTTGCCAACTTGTATACGACGCTATCCAAAGCCGTCATGCCCCCGACATGTACGATGGCCTGCGCCACGTCAATATCAGCAAATAGATCACCAAGGGCATCAAGCTTCCATTCGCGTGCTTGGACGGTCTCCGCACTCGAAGCTCCGCGACCTGAGCCGATAATACCCAGTCCAGCGCTAGTAGCAGAAGGAGCAGAATCCGAGCGACCGCCAGCAGTGAAGGCCAGATAGAGATAGAATTGACGTAGGCCTCTAGCGCCTTGACTGGTATCAGCATGGGTAACATTGCCATCACGGCGGACGAGGACGCGGACAGGTTCCTTGAGTTGAATTGCAGTCGCCAAGTTGAGTACATCTTGAGGTACCGTGTTCGAGAAGAGTGCAGTCTGCCGTTCAATCTGTTGACCATTACCATTCGCATTCTCCGCAAGGTTAGGCAGCGAGCCAATGCTCGACATCCTCCTCGGTTGAAATGGCACAGGAAGAGACGAGCTGTTAGAATCCAAAGAAGATGACAGTGAGGTTTGCGATGGAGACGTGAGATTACCAGTTGGGGTACCAGAACCGAGCGGCCGAGTACGAGGTGATGGAAGGAGCTTGACAATGTTGAAGATAAAGTCGTGTAAGTTTCTGGCGATGAGTTGATCGACTTCGTCGAGCACGAGGAATCGAACTTGAGAGCCGACAAGACCACCGGGAGTTGTGAATAACGCATGAAGTTTCTGCGGTGTTCCGCAAATGATATGTGGCATGTTCTGCTGAAGCAGACGCAGCTCTTGGCCGAGATCGCTATTAGCAGAAGGAGACCCAACCCCGAGGGCCGACCGAATGCCTATAGGCCCTCCGAGATCACGGATCATACGCTGGGCTTGAGTAGCCTGATCTACGGTTGTAGATATCATGACGACAATGGGGCCGCGATGGGGGGGACGTCCGACAGTATTAACTAGAGCGACGTGTATAGCGGGTATAACGTATGCAGCGATCCGTTCCTGGGTGGGGGGCGCCTGAGCGATGATATCCGACCCACGGAGCAAGAAGGGGAGTGCGCGTTGTTGAATCTTGTTCGGCGGACCAACACTGAAAAAAGTCAGTCAGAAAAAGATGATGGCTTAAGATGCATGCGCCACACACCCGAACTTAGTTAAGGAACGCAGGAGTTCCGGAGCCAAAGCAAGTTGATCCCACTTTGAAAGCGCCGGACCCGCTGCATCGCGTGGAGTGCCTCCCGAAAGCATGTCGAGCTGTTCATCATCGTCCAGTCAGATTTTAACATAACATATGATGAAGATATCGCACCCCAGCGGAATCACGGCGCATAAGATTTGAGACCGAACGACGCTTATCGCGCAATAGGTTGTCACCACGTCCAAGCGAAGAGGACACATCGGGAGGCCGCATGGGAAGGTCAAGGCTTCCAGCAGACCATGTTCGCATCGGAGGATTGGGAGAGCGCGATGTTCCCCGAAGGTCAGGCCGATTAGGAAGTCCGTGACCAAGTATACCGGGCAATGGAGGAGACAAGAGCTGATTCGGAGGCACGTCCACCGGTTGTGAGCTAAGAGTGGGAAGCTGGTTGTTCCCAAGACCAGATGTTGTGCTCTGGATTTGCTGAGTCTGGAGCGCTAGTAGTTGACCGACGGACATCGTAAGGGTACTCAGCCGCTGAGAGATTTGGGTGATGTCATCTGACGATTGGTTCGGCGCGAGGCCTCCGGAGATAGATGGACGCGGACCACTAATCCCCAGACTCTGGGATGGCGTGGAAGGCGCGAAGGGGTCTTTGAACTCGGGCTGCGAGTGCAAACCCATGGAGCGCTCCAGGAGGAGATCGATCTTGCGATTGACATCACCGAGGTCCCTGCGTATCTCGCGTGTGGAGAACTCAGAGCGCGAGAGACGATCTAATATATCATTTATCACGGGCGATGCACGTAGCTGGGCTTCAAAGCTGGGATGATGCTCTACACTGGAGGTGAAATGGCTGCCCGAATCCAAAGAAGATACGGGAGAAGACGACGTCACGATGACATTGTTGTTGCCAAACGGAGAGCGCGAATGGTTGTGAAGAGACATCGACGGCGTTGCTACGCCTTGACGAAGCGATGCAGGACCACCAGGGGCGAGCGCTCCATTCTCCGAAATGTTGAATCCTACGTGTCCATCCTCTGCGCCCAATGGCACCTCGAAACCACTCGACATGCTGGGTTTCCTAGATATCCGGGACTCGAACGCAGCAAATGGCGTGTCGCTTTCGACAGACCGGGGATCAGGCGACGAGCGCAACCATTCGGGACCAGGGGGTGACTGTTGGAAGCGGATGCCGACATCGCGGCCAACGTCGCGACCTTCCAGCGAAGGGCTGGGGGATGATTTAATGGAGCGATATTCCGAAGGAGACATGGAAAAGGAGGATATGGATGAGGCCCGATCCTGCTCTCGCACTCCTGCTTGTGTCGTGAATCCCGAGCCGGGCTCTCCTTCATCTTCGCTGGCACGGAATACACCGGGAAAAAAGGGCATCGAGGAAGGATTCAAGGTGGCGCTTTTCGCCATCATGTCTCAGGTAAAGACAAGACACAGAGACGCAAATCACGGAGGTGAATGACCTGAGAAGACGCTGGTCGTCCAGGACGTCGTCAGTCGTCAGTCTCAGCTATTGCGCGGTTTGCGCTCTTCCAACGGTCAGCAGATGGACGCAAAGACTCACCTGGAATCGAAATGAATGTGAGCTAGTCAGATCCCATGTGCAGGGATTGAGAGCGACTGGCTAGACGGACGAACAGCTCGGGTGAGCTGGTTGTCGCTGAATGTCTCGTAAGCCGTGGCTGCAATTTGATGCTCACCAAGTAAATACGCAACCACGGCGCTAGAGCACTGCATACGCCGGCCCGTTCCACGCAGCTTAGCTCTGAATCCAGACGTAAATTATATAAATGACTCGCATTCGAATAATATATAATGAATGTGCAGTGCGCCGTACATAAAGCATAAGGAGTGTAAACGACGAGCCCAGTCGAGCCAGACATCAACGGGATGCTTCACTAGTCACCCTGGTTGCCCCCGTTTGCATACAGAAGAATAATCACTTTAGCACAAAAACGAAAGAGAGGCGCATACCCTATAAAACAGTCTTCATGAAAGAGTATCCTCCAATGCGGTCTTGAGATGACCTCGGCATGGCGTCAATGCTACCTTCAGTGCGGCCAGGTGGTAGCAAGACAATGGTAGGTTGACAGGTAAGTGGTCTTGGACTGTGCACGGCCAGCATCAGTGTTAGCCATTCATGTTCTAATCCTAGCCGAAGGACGGTACAAACCTTTCCTTCTCCTTCCCTTTTTTGATTTTCTTCCTCTGCGCGTGTTCCGCTTCGGGCAGGTCAAATACAGTAGGAGTGACCTGGAGCGATTCGAATAATTGTCAATGCAACATCGTTCGAATATTGTGGAATCAGGATCACCGTTATCTTTTTGTAGAACATTTCTCGGCCAGTGAGTGTCAAAGCTGCAATCGCAGCTTCCGCAGTCTCAAACGAGATAGAGGCATAACGGCGACTACTTCCATGGCCCGTCACGTATCCTTCACTACAGCGTATTATGATACGCTTGATTGCACCGCACGATGAGAACACATCTTTTAGGTCCTCCTCAGTGATGTCGGGATGCAGCTATGTACATGTGCAGGTAAGGATCCACCAAATCAGATGAAGTTGAGAGATACCAACATTTCCGACGAAAACAAACGTCCAAGGAACTTTGGCTTTTATCATCTTTTTCTTCTTTTCAGAAGCATGATATGACTCTTTGACGTTGGAAAGATGCTTCGCGGTCATCCTCGAGCGGACCCGTCGTTGATCGCATGGCTGAGAACTTGAAGGGCCCGCAGGAGGGACAGGATATCCTTGCTGACGTTTGCCGGCATGGTAACCTGCGGTGTTCGCCTTGACCTGAAAGCAACCCGTGTTTTCTCTCTATAGGATGGGGGGAGCCAGGCAGAAGCAGCTTACCTTCGGTCTTGGCCTGTTGGTTCGTCGCGGTGGAACAACTGTAACAGGCGGTGTCTGTGGCTTGTCAATGACAGACTCAACGGACGAGGTGATGGAGGGGTAAGCGGTAAACCTAGCCATCCCTTGGCAGTTGAAAGAGAAGACTCAGAGAAGGAGAAGAAAAGGTGAGATATTGAGTAAACTTTAAAGATATCCCCGGGGTTCGACAACGTTTAACGTCAACCCCGCTATTTAAATGCCGCGTATTGTGCCGCTTGGGTGGCCAACTCATGTTCGTAGGAGCCATAAGCAGAGAGGACCCGGTCAAAGACAAAGGATTATTTTGCCACTGCAGCGTGCCAACGAAGTGGCATTTTTTGGACTGGGCAGAGGCGCGCGGAGTCGATCTGCGGAGTCGACGGAAGAAAAGATCCATCCCTTGTGCACCCACAAAGACCAACAGCCGGCCGGTGCCGAGCTTGACCGGCCCGGACCTGTCTAGTGCGCTCGCAACGGGAGCAACGGGTCTACCGCTGTCACGAGTCACATTGCAAGTCGTCCTCAAGTCGTCCTTGTCTACATGTCCGGCCAACACATAGTGACCTACAGAAATGTGGTCCGGGAAGTTCGGAAATCTGTGAGTCGCGTCTCCGCATTGCGAACAGAATTATGATTCATCTCCGTCCCGCTCAGTCAATCTCCCCACGCACGATGCGGAATAAGACCATACCTTTAAACTTCCGTACCATGTTCGAACAACGTCCAGACGGCAATAAGTCTCGATCCTTTGACTATGACATGAACAATGCCGTCACATTTATGCGAGCTCAGCGGGTGCACAAGGTGAGTGATTGCAGCATTTGGAGAGCAGTGCGTGCTAACATCCCTTGTAGACATTACTGGACCGCTATAATCCTTTGATCGACCTGACGGCAGAAGAGCGGATAGAGGCCACAGCTCGTCGTGTTGGACTCAACATGCCTATCAGTCCAAAAATCGACAAATCTGAATAGAATCCGTAGAGCTCTCGTCATTCTTTGACTGAGTCGTGTATCCGTAGAGCTTGGATAGTCATCCAGTGTCAGGACTACGGCAATGCTCAGCCGTGCTGTCCAAGATTATTTGCAAGGTACAGCATCCATGCCAGAAAATGCGAAGGCTGACTTCAGCTGGCTCCAAATATTATCAACAAGCATTGGCCTACTTGGACAGGAAAGACAAAAGTACACGTGCATGACGAGCGAGCTACGCCATTGCATTTCGGATAAAAGAAGTCGTACCTCACTTTACTAGCACTCCCAATCTCCTTCATGACCCAAGAACGCCATATCCCACCATCGGGCGACTTCGCCTTGGATATCGATATGACATCCTTCTCATCAGTGTTAGCCTCCTCCAAGCACATTATCGCAGTTGCTGGGGCCGGGCTTTCCGCTGCATCGGGTGCGTCAATATGTTTGCTATCATTAATCTTGCTCAGATGATGTCTCAGGAATACCAACCTTCAGGGGTGCAGGCGGGATGTGGAGAAAATATGACGCTATGAATCTTGCTACGCCTGAGGCATTCGCTAAAAATCCTTCCAGGGTTTGGCAATTCTATCACTATCGGCGAGAAAGGTAAGCACCTGATTTCCCTGCCGTGTTTTCAACCCCCTGCATATCTTGATGCATTCAACGTTGAATACTGACCGAATCTGAAAGGGCTCTGATTACACGCCCCAACACCGCACACATAGCCCTCGCGTTATTCTCAATACCATCTTTCCAACATCAGTTGGCGCCAGAATCAACGTTTACGCTCATCACGCAGAACGTTGATGGGCTGAGCCAAATCGCATCACAGGAAATTCATTCCTCGTTGAAGCTGGCGAATGAGACCGGTGCACCGGCTGCTGGTGAGCAGCCACAGTTGATAGAGATGCATGGGAGACTGTTCGACGTCGTCTGCACTTCCAAATCATGTGGCCACCGCGAACTCGATTTTCGGTCGCCCGTGTGCCCGGCCCTAGCAGGCACAGAAAAGTTAGTTGAAGCAGGGGCGATGGAGCCCTCCATCTCTAAGGCGGACCTCCCTTGCTGTAAGAATTGCGGAGCTCTTGCACGTCCAGGCGTGGTATGGTTTGGAGAAATGCCTCATGACCTGAAGATCGTAGATCGACTCGTGAGCAAGGCTGATCTGTGTCTGGTGGTAGGGACGTCATCTACTGTGAGTGTACATTATCAAATCTGTATAGTCGAGAGTCATGATATCTTTGCTAACGAATGTCGTGAACCATTGTTGGCAGGTCTATCCAGCTGCCTCTTATGCAGAAGAGGTCCGGAATCATGGAGGCAAAGTCGCCGTCTTCAATCTGAACCGTAGTGATGGTGACGATGATGCGGACTTCCTGTTCCTGGGGCCATGCAAGGAATTGCTCCCAAAAGCTTTGCCGTTTCAGATTCCACCCAGTCAATAAGAGGTTCTTCGAGACGAGAAGATGAGTACAAGGATTACGCCGTCACTTAAGTAGCGATATCAACTTCAAGACAACAAGGTGTTTGGCAGTGAACCTGCATAAGGTCACGAAGCGACGAATGGGATCATGAGACGCCGATAGCAGTACATAGTATGTGGTACCTTGGATACGAATAATGTCAATGCATCGCACTGGTGTAGAACCTGGACAACACACACCTATGATGACTGCTCCCTTGCAGGCTTTGTCTCGCTCTCTGCCTCTTGTATCTCGCTCTCTGCCTCTTGCAGTCTCTGCTCATTAGAGGCCCAGGTATCCTGCAAAACCTCTAACCCAGGATTCCTCCCCGCCTGAGTCCCGTACAGCGCCTCGAACACTGCAGAGACCCGTCTGTTTTTCTCTTCAGACATCCCTTCTTCACTTGAATCTATTTCATCCACCTGACCGAACTTCGGGAGAGAACGACGTCGACTAACTTCAGCTTTGAGGTTGCCCACCACATAAGGTATTGCTCTGAGAAGGGCCGTTTCCTTCTCGGTGAATGCGTTGTCGATGGCTTTGTCCAGGGACTTGGGAGTTATGAATTGACCAGACTGGTGATAGAGAGAGATGAGGGCGCGCAGCTTGGAAGGAGGCAGAGAAAATGTTGGTGGTGCTGAACTAGGAGTCGATGAGACATGGCGCCTCAGAAGGAGTGTCCGTCGAGAAATATTGCGTGCCGCTGTGAGTGCTGCCATCGAGGGTTGTAGGATAGATGTTTGCCTGCCATATATCTGGGGACCCCGATTTGAGAAGGATCATATACAACTTGTCCGGGGTCTCTCATCACCTCACAAATTCCGAGGCAGTTGACCTCAGACTCGGCGTTTACTCGAAAGATCGACTGGGGATCATGAGAAATCCAAGAGCGAAGAATACATTCACAAAACCGGTACCAAATCAAGACATATGGACGGGTAATAATGAGGTGCAAGGGCAACAATCAAATCCTACAAATGGGCTTTGATATCGTACTTTCGGAGGAGCTCAGCCTCCCGTTTCTTCACCTGGGCGGCTTTCTTGGCCAATTCCGGGGCTCGTTTTAATTCCCTCTGACCAACCTGCTGGATATGCACCTATGATACGAATGGTTTAGCTGATGGGAAGGACGGTATAAGAATTGATAACAAACCGCATCAGGACCCTGCAGCATGTCCATATATCATTAGCCGGCAGTGCCAAAGCAGTAGGAGAATTCGTCACTCACGTCTGCGAGGCGCAAAGTCCGGAGACCAGCCCAGAGCTCAGCAAGTTCCGTGTCTTGGCTGACACCTTCAGCACCGAAAGATTGAATGGCACGGTCGACGACTTGTAGGGCCATGGAAGGGACAACAAACTGACATGACCAGTTAAAACTTGTGATAATAATAGCACAACGGCGACAACTCACCTTCGCAATACCAATCTCTTTGAGGGCACCTTTCGCCTTATATTTGTCGATCTAAAACGAAGTAAATGTTTATACAAGCCCATAGAAGGCACATCCGAGATTGTGAACGACTTGCCTGTAAAGCAGCACTCAAAACCAACAGACGAGCGGATTCAATTTCTGCACGAGACTTGGCAAGGTCCGCAATGACCGTGCCTAGTAATTGAGATGAGATTGAGGAGCAGACACAGTGCATGTATTAAGTAATACAGACCGTGCTCATGGAGAAACTTGCCGAATGTCTTGCGTGAAGGATCGGTCACACGCTGCAACATGGTATCCAGAGCTACTTGAGCAGCTCCAATGGATCGCATGCAATGGTGAATTCGTCCAGGGCTTGTCGCGATTCAGTGGCATGCCCCATCGACAAGAAGAAACTCTTTGACTCACCCCAGTCTTCCCTGTATGATCTACGTCCTTGTAAGAGACACTATTCGCAACAAAAATTGAGAATGAAAGATTTACCTCAAACCCTTTACCCCAGCCAAGGACAAGATTGCTTAGAGGCACACGGACGTTGTCGTAGATAATTTCGCAGTGACCTTCTGGAGCATCATCATATCCAAACACCTTCATGGGACGAATAACTTTGACTCCGGGTGCATCCGCCGGAACAATCACGACACTCTGCTGTTGATATGCGCTCTGGTTATTTGGGTCGCTCTTGCCCATGACGAGATGCAATTTAGTGCGGGGGTCCCCGGCTCCGCTGATATACCTGTTTAGAAGTGAGAGTCGGACACTAGGATTGCTTTCGAAGAATACAAAAAGACAAACCATTTGTGGCCGTTGATGACAATATCGTTGCCCTCTTGCCTGATGGAGGTGCGGATGTTCGTTGCATCGGAGGAAGCGACTGCGGCCATTGATCAGGGCATTGATGCTGGAAATCTAAGAGCCTGAACATACCAAAGCCTTATGTCATGGAGAAAGCTGAACGTATCTCTCCATTTAGAAGAGGAATGAGCCATTTCTTCTGCTGTTCCGCGTTACCGTAGCGAGCGAGTACCTCTGTGAATGTTCCAGTGATTACGTTGGTTTCGTGAGATCCTCCAAAGCTGTATTCCAATTACACACCCATATTGCCAGTATCTGGAGCTGAACAATTCACAGCCTCGGGACCCATGTGCCCGGCACGACCAAGGATTTCTGCCATCACAGCATACTTTTCAACTGGTCAGCCATATGATCCAGTCACTAAGGACAGCCTGTACCTCAAGATTGGTGAGCGGAACACCGTGCTCAGGATAGTGCGTCTTGCTGAGAAAGAGATTCCATAGTCCAAGCTTGCGCGCCTTGACCTTCAGCATGCAATGGTCCAAGCCGAGAATCCACGTATCCTATTAAGGGAGGCTACCACCCTGTTCACATTGGCGACTCCTTCTCAGACGGAAGATATCTCGTCGTCAGAAAGCTCGGCTGGTGTCATTTCTCGACAGTTTGGCTCGCAAAGGACACAAGGTGAGCATTTTTTTGTCCGATATCCCATCGTCAATTTCGCTAACTGATCAGTAGCACGGAGACGCTTTTACAAGCTCCGCCTTGAAGTGCGATCGGCCTCGCTGAAGTGAAAGTCCTCGTAAGCGACAATCTTGTTGCTTCGTCATACTGTAACACTGAAGACAATGAGCGAAAATGGCTCGTTCGCATTGGCCAGTGGCTCCGAGGTGCCCGGAATCGCGCCCGAATTGTAAGTAAGTTGAGACAGAAGGTGAATCTGAATCTAGTGAGTATGTCCATTGCGATCGAGTAAATCTCCACATATCTGAGACACGACGCACATCTGAGACATCCTCGACGACAGGTATGACGGTCTTCCAGCGCTTCGCTGGATCATTTGGCAGCTGAGCTTTAGCGATCTTCGCCGCAGGAAGTATCTCTTCCTACCAACCAGCCCACTCAATCAGCATGGACAACGAGCGTGATGGAAGGGATGAAGATGCAAACCTCGACGAAAGTAATGAGCTTGGCCAATGTTTCCTTCGCGTATGGCGAGAATTTATCCTCGACCTGTCAATTGATTGAGTATGCTGTTTGATGGGGGAAGTGGGAAGGGGAGAGGGGGAAAAGTCCGCTGCGCGTCGAGCTCGCGACATATCTACTGGACGACCTCGTAGAGAAAGCAGCCGGGGTACTTGGCCTTGATCTGCTGCTCGACCCACCAGTAGGGGGTGAGGTACGTGACGTCGGTCTCGTCGGTAGGGCCCGCGCCGCCGGTGAGGATTCCGACGATGCGACCATCCCTGGCGAGGACGATGGACCCGGAGTCGCCAGCATCGGAAAACTTGCCACGCGTCTTATCGTAGGGCAAGACGGCGATCTCGATGGAGGTGTGCTCGATGCCGTAGTCATCGTAGATGCGGGTGAAGGACTCGAGACCGTTGGCACGACCGACGGTGGTCCCCGTGGTCAACCCATTCTTCACGACGAGCAGGCACTTCTCACCGTGGACGTCGAGGTGCTGGGGGTTGCGGATCTCGTCGTCCTGGACGACGCCGTAGGCCTGGAGGAGACCATCCCGGGGGTACCGGTAGTTCGCTTGATCGACGGGCTGAGGGAACATTGTGTTGCCAAAGTCAGCGATCGAGAGGTTACCGCCTGCGGAGGAAAGAAAAGTAATAGTCAGCTAAAACTGAAGACAAGAAGACGGGAGATGGAAAACGCGACGAGAGATGAAGACGAGAGATGGAGACGAGATGGAGACAAAGAGATGGAAAAAGGACGTACCGACGTAAACCTTGTTTCCCTTAAACGTAGGCCAATCAATCTTCTCGTCGTACAGCTCGATCAGGGCCCAGTCTTTGGTGAAATTGTGGGGCTCGACCGAGACCTCGATCTTCTCGGAGTGAAGCACGAAGCCAATTACGCGCTGGTCAGGGATGGTACGGCGCTTGGTGACCTCGTCGTGGATCGCGTTCACCTCCTCGATCTTCTTCGTCGCCTTCGCCACCAACTCCACGTGCTCCTTGCGCCTCTCGGTGACCCTGCCGTTCTCTCCCTCAACGGGCTCCCCCAGCCTGCCAAGCACGTCGTTCCAAGCGTCGATGGAGCGGAGGAGGTCGCCAATGGTGCTCATCATGGCCTTGACGGCGTTGTTGTAGCCCATGTTGCCGAGCGCGACGAACTCCTCACGAGCCTGGCTTGTGGTCCTACGCGTCATGCCCGTGTTGGCGTAGACAGGAGGGGGGGCGGGCGACGTGGGCGCAGGTCAGGATGGCGGTGCGCTTGTCGTCTTTGCCGAGGCGGAAGTAGAGAGAGGCCGTGCCCTCGAAGTGGGGGTACTTGAGGGGTGCGATAGAGAGACCGAGAGCGGTGGTGAAGGGCTTTCGAAGGTCGGGGACGTTGTCGAGGAGGGGGTCGAACGAGAGGAGCTTGGGGCCGGCAGCGACGGAACGAGTGACTACCGACTCGACAAAGGCCACCTCGATGGCAGGGAAGCTAGCATCGGCGAGGATGTCCTTGACGACGGTGGCAGCGGCAACGGCGGCGTCGTAGAGGAGGGAGTAGGGCTTCACACCGATGGAGAGGATGAGAGAGCAGAAGGGCTTGGCCTCCCCGGCGTCTGCGTAGGCGAAAGGGTTGATGGACGTCCACTTTACGCCAATGGAGTCGAGGTCGTGGTGGATGCGCTTGCCGATAGAGAGCCAAGTTTGCCCAATGGCGTGACGGTAGACCGGGCGAGCCTCACGTACGATGCCCTGGGCCTGAGGACCCTTGCGGACGTGCCAGTCAGGGCCAGACTTGAAGACACAGGGAGTGCCGCTGCCATAAAAGTCGCTGTAGGCGTTGGGGTACTTGCCAGTGAGGCGGGTCGCCTTGGAGACGACGTCGTCCGTGGCCATCCCCTCGTCACTGCTCGAGAGAGAGAACTTGCCGAAAGAAGTCGGGGAGACGGGAGACTGGTTCCCGACCTGCTTGGAGATGGCTAAGCAGGCGGCGACAAACTCCTTGTCGAGGTTGAGCGGAGCGGAGATGGACGACACTGAAAAAGAAAAATGAATGAAAAAAACCAATGGTCAGTAACGAGGAGGGATCAATAAAAGCGAAGGGGGCTTTTACTTGTAAAGAGGTGGTCTTTTTTTGTAGTTACGATTCCCGATTAGACAATTACCTTGCTCTAATCCAACAACGGCGCGACACGAGGAGGTGATGAATGTGAGCTGCGGAGCGTCACAGACAACAATGAGAGCATACGAACCTGGCGAGGTGATGGTGTGAGTTGAGGAGAGGAGAGTCTCCTATCTCTCCTATAACACCACCACAGAATGCGGTGCATCGACGCTCGGGGACCCTTCGTGGCGCATCCGCCACGGCCTAGTCTCCCAGTGGCAGGTTGTAGACACTTCCTTCAACCTTCGTACCTCAGGATATCCGTGTCTGACGTCTGCTTTCTATAGGGGGGTCCTTAACGGGGGTCCGCCCGTACCTGATACGGCATATGGCTGCCAAAACTCCGCCCATCACGTGCAAGTACACAGAGCGCGAGTCGCGTCGTCGATCGATCTCTGTCACTGGCTACTGTGCGC
>SGPL01000439.1:0-27791 GCA_004802705.1 Bondarzewia mesenterica
TATTGCTTTAATATGGTACTAATAGAGCACATTCTAAACTCTTCATAATATATACTTATGTTTATAGTCCCTATTTTATTGTTTCCGAAAAGTTTTCGACAGATATTTATTTTCGAATCTCACACTTCCACCGCCTGACACGACAGAAACGAGTCCTCCCCTCCCCCTAGCGAGTTCCGGGGTCCTCATCCATTCCTGTATTATACGGTCTCGGGTTCCAGTTCCGGACCCCTCTTGCTAAAAGCTATTCACCCAACAAGTTTTTGTCGAAAGTGCCTGTGACATAAGCGTTCGAGGCCGCGCCCATTCCTGAACGACTTAGCGTCCTCGCAAGTGCTGAAGCGGGCCGTGCTTAGTAAAACAGAGAACGGAGTTAATGTAGTCTGACAAATGAACGCGATCACGTGCAGATGAACGCCAGCAAAAATTCTGTAAACAGTCCAAAGACTGTCAGACAGACCGGCGCTCGTAGATCTATATCTCCTTATAATTTCCGTATGTGCTTCTAATGGCTTCGAATCTCAGACCGGACCAGACAACACAGTGCTGCAATGTATGCAAGCAGGACAAGCCAACGGTCGACTTCCCACTAAAAGGCAACAGCGATACCGTGCGGATCAAAACATGTGCTGCGTGCAAAGTGAAGAGACAAGGTGCATATCGAGCTAAGGTAGAGGATTGGAAAGGGGAGGCTGTAGATGATGTATCAGAGGATCTGGATCTTATGGAGCTTGGTGATTTTTTGATCTTCCCCTCTGAACAAACCGATATTTTCAATCTCGAAGCACGAGTGGATGTCAGTAGCCTGGAAGAGTTGATTGGAAGGGAAAAAGCAGATAAAATTGCTGAGCTGATGTGGAAGAACATGAGCTATCGGTTTTTGTAAGTGCTTATCCACTGCTGAGCCATTTATGTGTTGACAAAGCGCTTCTTTAGATACCATAGTACATATACGCATAAGCGCTTAGCTGGTTCCGCGTGGTTCTCATACCATTGTGCCCAATCACCGAACGCCAGCACAACTCTAAAAAAATTGACGATAAGTCGAAGCATCACGACAAGATTTCTATGCAGTCCTTTGACTGTGCCGGATGGCTTCATATACGCCTAAGTGACTCTACCTCGGAAGCATTCATCAAGCTGTCACACGAAGAAGCACACCTGCCATACTGTGTGATTGATGTGCCACCTGAGGCACAGAAGTTTGTGTATGACAATCTGGAGCTATCTGTCTCGCAGGTGATTTTAATTTCAACACATCATTAGTCGTTGCTCATGAGGAATCCAGATCTGGCTGAAGATGATCAACTGGTACGGAAAGCCGCCGTTTAGTCGGAGAGCCATCTATTACTTGTGCTCAAAGATTGAGAGCCAAAAGTGGAAGCGCTGCGATGATGAATTAGCTTCCGCACGGAAGCTACTTGATGAGGGTAGATCGGCCGTCCCAAACTGTCACGTACACCTGTCAGCTGTGATAAGCCTGTCAGACCGTCAGGAACAAGATACCGAAATATAATTCTGACACAATCTGTCAGGACCAGTTCATCAATTATCCTGCCTGTTGTCTGCTCGACATCACAACATCTTGCCCATTCCTCCTCCAGTGGCCCGCCCTTCCATTTTGGGGATAACCCCCGCTCCTCCCGCCCTACTTCCTAAATAAGATCATTAAGTACACTTTCAAATATTTGTACGTTACAGCGCTCCCTGCCAATGTCGAGCTAAATTTTGACACGTCGTTGCCTGAGTTTCAGCCACATTTTTAAGACCCCCTCCACATGCCCTCCGAAATGGAACTCGAAATAAGTATCTTTGTCATTTCTCAGAAACGGCACTCTATTAACCTAGTAGACTCTTAAGCCAGCCTCAATCATCGTCAACTCACTCCAATTTCCCCTCGTTATCATCATGGTATCTATTCCTCCACGCTCTCCTGTGTCCCGAGTGCAAAATTTTGTTCAGTCTACCACTCGCCGTGCACGCTCAGAACCCCTTGACCCAAGTTTGCATTCCCTTAAAGCCACACCTGTTACTCCACGCAGTGCGCGAAGGGCCGTTGACTTCACAATCGGAACTCCGACTCGAAAGCCTTTGGATCCAGTTTATCGGCCATGGAAAGCAAAGTTGAAGGGCCTGCCCTTTCTTCCGACGTACGTTCCACCTCTTTCCCACGGTGCGCACGACAGGAAAGCAACCCTGCAAGTCCTACTGTAGTAAGCCTTCGTGTTTATTTTTTTTATCATCCACTATATTAAGATATTCCATTTTAGCCCTGCAATGCCCGACGGGATGCCAGTGCCCCCTGAGGGACTCGAGCATTACTTCGCTACGCATGATTTTGACTTCTCATTCTGCTGGTGCCCCGAAAAAGAAGGTCGGGCGTTGACTAGGGTCGCGTTTATCGTGCCCTTCAGCGGTGAGCACCAAAACGACCCGTGCTTTCATTGCCCGGAGTGGGAATGCTCGTATTGGGGTACGTTATGTGACTCTTTTCTCTTCCTTCGATCTCTCACATCATACAATATCAGTCAACTTAGCTCAGTTGCTATCCGAAAATCCTGATTTACCAACGGCTCAGTACTCAGTAAAAGGAGGTACGTGCACCATGTGAAAACATTCTTGCATACTCACTGTTCATTCGTATTTTATCTATTAGCAGATGCTACGCCAGCGTCAACGCCTTCTGCTTCGCCCGCTGCTGCCGCATGCCGCGCTCAAGCTTCTAACACAGCGTCTTCAACAATAGAATCAGATTCACGTGAGTACTACTCATTTTTTTTTNTTTGATGGACTGCGCCTTTGACACTGCCATTTCAGTCCGTCGTACCGAAAGTATTTCACCTCCGAAAACTCCAAAGCCCAGGGAGCTCCGCAGGACATATCAAATGCTGGATTTCGGGCCTCCGATCCCGATGCTGGGTACTTCCTCATCGTCTCACATCAAAAAAGAGCCTAGTGGTTCCAGTGGTATGTATATTCTCGCAGTCTTCTCATCCCGCTCTCATTTAGTTCATTTAGGTACTTCATTGTTGGCAGACTCCTTGCTCAAGCATGTGGATGAGCTGACTCCTCTTCATCCACAAGAGGAGTTGAATCTCTTCCATGCTGCTCAGACCGGGAGCGGCATCTCTAAGAAGCAGTTTGCGCACCTTCTGATGAGCTGTCGTTTCTGTGATCGTGTTATGACTGTTAGCTGCTACAGTATGCACGAGTGCATAATTGATATCTCCGATTTCGATGCAGATCGGACTCCCATCAAGCCTGTCGGACAGTTGAAGACTGTGCGCCGCAAGCGAGTGCTGCAGGGTGGAGTGACGAAAGGCAAGGGCAAGGAGGTAAAAAGAGCTGGCAAAGGATTTAATGATGCGATTATTATTTCTTCCAGTGACTCGTAATGTACACTGTTTGATCTCTCCATGAATGTACTAGAAATCCTACGAATGCGACCCCTTGTACCCCCCAACGCCGCTGACCACATGCTCACGCTCCTCCTCGAATAAGTGACCCAGTGATCCATATCGCTGGTTACCGCGATGCGGTTCAGCTTTCCTGTAGTCTTAATACTAAACCACTAATGTCAGCATAACGTCAGAGAGATATAAGAAAATAATACTACCACAGTGACAGAGGAGCGACGTCCAGGAGGAGCTCAGGCCTCGATCATGAGACGACGATGGAGAGGATGGCCATCTGGGCAGCGGCGCCGTTGGCGATGGCTTCGTCATCCTTGCCGTAAGTCGAACACGAGCTTGACAATACGAGATTGGTAGGTGCAGAGAGGAGCGAAGCCCAATACCGCACTGCATCTCTCACTGCGCTGAACCTGTCGATCATACCAACCAATCAATTAGATTCACCATCATTCCAAAGAACAACAAAAAGAAGGAGAACAAGAAATAACTCTCACCTCTTCAGAGATTGCAACGTCTTCTCTGCCATATCCTTGACATCCTCGGCTTCTCCTCCTGCTGCCGCACACAATTTGATCATGCGATTCAACTCCCGGACGAGCCACAGTTGCCAGATGGGAGACGATGAGACTTGAGATTGGGGGAGGATGACGGCGAGGGCTTTGAGCGCGGTCAATTGTAAGACCATGACATCGTCTCTAGGAATAACTGAATGCGTGATTGTCGAGAGACACTGGGAGACTTTGTTAGCGGTCCTTAGAGCCCTGAAGAAAGTTAGAAAGAGGGGTTCTTTGGGGATCGCATCTGCTGCGTCCTCTGACAGTGGGAGGAAAAGGAAAACAGAAATCCATCAGTAGTGTGTATACAGTGTCGAGAAAGGGCGCGCACGACGTTTGATCAACCGGTGGCGTGTGGCGATGACAAGTGCGCCGACAGCGACTAGGTCTTTTCCGCCATCATCCATGCTCGCCAGACTCTCTCGCGACTCGAACAATTCATTCACGATCGACATCAATTTGGAGACCACGTCGTTTGCCAATATCCAATCTTTGCCTGGAGTACGAGAACGAACAACGTCAAACGCCGATGTGAGAAAAAAAATTGAGAGATAAACAGAACCTGCGTTGGAACCGCTCGCGACGTAAATCTCCCTCAGCAGAAGCTTCGAGGATCGCCTCTGGAGCTCGCCGATCGAGGTCAGTGGCGTTCTCTTGAGTATCAGGTTCTTGTCCACCGTAATATCTGATTCTTCTGTTCGAGCATGTAAGTCCATGACATGGAGAGAAAGTGCTGGCAACCGCTGTTGACTCGTCAAAGATGACGAGGAGGTTCACGGAAGAGGGAGCAGTTGAGGTATGCGATAAGAGTGGTACAGCTGATGAGTGCACGTCTACCTCGATCAAACATGTACAAATAATGGTATGTACAGAGATCTCGACAGTTGGTAATGTCTGCGTTGTCGCACGCTAATCTCATGGGCCGTTCTTCAGTAATATTTCCTCTGGCCGATGTTCAATCAGTCGTATACAAGCTGTCTGTTACAGGACCCCAAACGAAACCATCCTTTTCTGTCTCTGTTCCGGTGAAGGTGGGCGGATCTGATCCAACGTGCTACTGCTCGTGCGTGCACATTTTCTAGCGGATGAGGGCGTTAATGCACGTTCCAAGTGATCTATTTCAATCAATCGTAAGTCGAAACAATATAGTATTAATGTGCATTTGCTCACCTGGGTGTGTCTGAGTCATTAATCCAGAATCTGAACCACCGGTCGTCAGGGTTTGAAGACGCTCCGACAATTCATGATCAATACTTTGAATCACATCATGCAGCTCAAGCATGTCATCCGAAACCTTCAATCCTGGTGCTTCACCCAAGATAGAGGCCAGCCCATNTAATTTAGGTAAGATTTGCTGAATTTCGTGTTCAATGCGCTTCTGAACCTGTAGAGCAACGGCTCTATGATTTTCTTTCCTCGTATCGGGTTCGTCGAGCTCCTGTGCATCAATGTATGGTATGTCAGCTTGTCCAATTCACATGGGATATAAAATCATGGTTGTTCACATCACTGGCGTCTGACTCGGATCCCGCACTAGCATAACTTCCGAAATCTTCTTCTGTGTCCCGTCTCTCTTCACATGGCTCCAAGCTTGACACTCTACCTTCGTGCTGAGCTAGAGCTTGAAACTCCACCTGTAAGTCCATACTGTATGAGATGGGAATGTCGGCTAAACTTTCATTGACAGGCAGCGGAGGTGTATTTGCATATGTCAGTATCGGTAGAGTCATGGTAGGAGGGGCGATATGGGAAGTGTAACCACGTCCTGCAGCTTCGGGTGTAATGTGGACAGATGCAGTGATAGCATCACTATAATGAGGTCCGTACCATGTCTTGTTTCGCTGCAGGATATCTTCGGCACTGTCACGAGTTTCAGGAAATAAAACGGCAGCAACAACTTGCCCGTTGTGACTCCAGAACTCGATGAGAAGTCGAAATGCACGGAGATGTTTGCAAGCACCACCTCGTTTCAGCCAGTCAGGGCAGGTACACGTCGCAGAGCCTGTCGCATGTATGGTGAGCCAATATCGAGGATGTGCTGTAACGCGTGGATCTGCTGCTGATGTCGGACATGTGGCCCACATTTCGAAGGGCCGACAACTTGGGATGGGGTTCAGCCGACGACTTTGGAATATATCCATAGCACGAGCATCCCGAGATATATCAGCTTTAAACTAAGCTATGGTGTGTATCTGATCTAGTTTTGACTTCGATGATCTAACATTTAGGTTGTCCCCTCCCGCAGCAGCCTGAAAATGAAGACCCTTCCATGTATGGAAGCGCGATAGCATGCGGAGTCTTGCAAAGAGATGCGGAAGGATATTGGTTATCAAATGGAAAATGAGAACATCAAAGCGAAGGCGGGCACCAGAGTGTTGCCACTGTGGTAGGTGCTTGACCTTAAGGATGCCGTTGAATGATTCTAAATGATTAGTAGTTAGGAGGACATCAGTAACAGGAACTTTCAACCGCTTGGCAGCAGCATCTCGGCCGTACTGGGACCAGCTGATCCAAAGGTCGCGTGCCATCCAAAAAGAAGTCAAGTAGTCAAGAAATGTAATCCCAGCCTTCGCAACCTGTTTGCTCGCATCGACTTTTGTTTGTAGCTCGAGGTATGTCCGCTCGAGTTGTATTAGTGTAATGGCTGATTCATGAGTGGTGGTCTGTAGCAATCTGATTTATCTCATTAAGCAAGCGAAAGCAGTGAAATATTATGGCTAATATGGTGCGTACCCTTTCTCCAAGGTCTGCAAGCGTGTGCGGATATGTTGGTTCCAAAATAACTCTTTGTTTTTTCCGACCAGCTGATTTCGCCTATTCGTCCAGCACTGACGGATGTGAAACTTGCACAAGAGGAGCGAAATATCTGGCCATGTCGCAAGAAGTGCGGCGCGTTCCTTAATGTCCGTATCGGTTATCGCCACCTTCGGCTCGAAGTTACGTGCGCTTGAAGCCTGTGAGTTTGGGTTTCGATTCATTGAATCCTTCCACTGCCCTAACAGCTCAGCTAAGATAGCTGTATTATATCCAGCGTGAGTGGCACGATTGCCAGTAGGTGCCGAGAATAAAAACAAGGCAACCGGAACACCATGGCCATTAGAGTCGATACCCATTGCGATCCAGAGAAGAAGTCGAGAGAGAGATAGCCCAAATGTACCATCGAAAATTAGCTGACCGTTATGCACATACTGCCAAGCAGCATCTTCCATATCCTTGGTACAAATGCAAAGTTTGAACCGGTCCATTTTTTGTATTCGAGCGGCATAGAAGAAGACCGCATTGTGAATTTCGGGCTTGAAAGTGGGGCTTTAAGGGTCAAGCCAGTTGTGCACATTGTGCTCCGCAGGACGGGACACGTCAATTCCATTAGCCTTGTGATGAAGGCGATAAATTCGGCTAAAGTCGCCTGGAAGGAGCTCATATCGAGCATTTGCGACGAGTGAAGCGGGGCCATTGGATTGGTCTTTATAAGCACTTCGTGAAATCATATCAAGATTTCGGGATTGCACCGCTCGGATGCTGCAAATAAAATATTAAGTATAACAGTTGCTTTTGCTTTTTTGAGAAAGTTACGCTACCTTGCACCGTTCGTAAGCTGATTTAAAGCTACCTCAACAACATGTTGATGAAGAGGTATTGGCGGCATGCGCGTCATTACTGCTGAGTGGCACCCTTCATTGTGCTCAAGATATCCCACTATTCGTCGTATCATACCAGTAGACTCATGGTATGTGATATCGGCATGAGCGAGACATCCCGTAAAGTCATAGGGCGCGCTACGGGACCACAAACGAGCATCATGAGTATTTGACTTCGTGCGCTTCTCGTGGACCTTCTGTCGAGCTTCGGTATTGTAGCCACATGTGCTTATATTCATCAGTAAGGTATTGATACAGCAAAATAGTCATAATACAGCAATTACCATTGTACAAGCACTCGGCAACCCTTTTTTTCCCCCGTTCCCCATTTTGTAGTCCATGCAATGCTCCATCGACTTTCAAGCTGCTGTCGTGCCACTGAATCAAGCCCATTTTGTTGAAGAAGTTGTGTCGCTGAACTTTGGCTATCGGGTGACTCAGCGTAAGTTTGGCAGAATGGCCGACCGACAGAATACAGCGCAATAAGTGCTGCAGTCTGCTCGTTGGAACAGAGCATGTGCGAAATCGGGACCTAGGTAACATAATGAATAGTCAAAATACAAAAAAGTTCAGGGTGCCGAACCTTGATGTCCTCACGCAGCATTTCCCACTTCGAAGAAAGGGGCCCTGGAAGAGGATATTCATTCAAATGAAAGCCCTTCGGCATTATAAGTGGAATATAGGTGGTGCAAAATAACGAGCACGGTGTCTGAGATGAAAATGCGCAATAGCAAACAGCGGGAAAAGAGTGTGAGATGACCCGCACCTGAGCGCCCGAGACCCTGAATGAAAACGCGCGCGCAGTCGGTCTGTGCCGTGAAAAGTAAGGTATTCAATTGTCCTATTGATTGCGCGAGAGTCGTTAATGGCCGTCGCTCACGTCAGGACCGAAAATTCGATGGGAGGATGAGATTTAAGGGACATACCGTGATTTCGAGTGAATGACCCATCCAATGTAGCCGTCGGGCTGTTCGGTGGTTATGCAAGGTGCGAGTGGGATGGAACTGGTGTGGTGAGCATGTAGAAATGGGATTAGGTTTATAATGCTAAGTTGTCATTCAGCGGGGATGCCTGTCTCACTGTAGACAGATATGAGGTTTTGGGGCACGGTGAACATGTGGGTGTGAGATTTTCAGCGACAGAAAGGAGTTAAAAACCTCAAACCAATGCACTTTACCAATGTCAAATGAATATAAAGTGCCATTGCCAGGGGGTGGCAGCTGAGCAGGCACATCGGTGTTGTAACGGTGCAACAGCGAGTGATAAATTGAGCACAGTCGCATTAGGAAGGCAGGCGGGAGGGCGCGGGAAATTTGCACAGCAATCTCAACAAGGAAATGGGGCGGGATCTGAGCGCTTTTCATGTATTCTGACATTGACAGTAAATGTCTACGACAAGCGCCTGATCCCCTTGTTCCCGACATTGACAGCGCTGATCAATTGCGTCATAGTTTGGGACGGCCGACTGTCCCTTGATGAGGCATCCTCCGCGAATTGTGATTGGGCACAATACAGAGTGGAACCCATTACTCTTGTGCCGGAGGAGGGCTTGATTGCTCTCGCTTTCCTTTTGCCTGGCATGATTGACAAATGGAAGCATTGCTTACGAGAAATAGCAATGGATTCTGCTTGTGAGTGCAAGGCCGCATGCCGAAAGACCCGCTGTTTATCACTTTTATTTTAGGGAACACAAATGGGTCACGTTACGAGGTGTACGTGTTGCTCGGAGAAGTACAGGGCTTTGGTCTTCCTCTTGGATATCTTCTTATTCAATCCAATGCCGCTACACATGGTGCGAAGGAAAATTTGCTTCGACAGTTACTCCGGCATGTGCGCAAAAAGAAAATCAAGCCATCGTTCACCCTGTCCGATAAAGATTTTGCTGAAATCAATGCATTTCGTCATGTCTTTCCCGAAGCGAAGCATCAGCTCTGCTTCTGGCATGTCATACGAGCTGTCAAGAAGCGGCTGTCCATCTTGCGACGAGCACCAGCATATTACGATGCCAAGGCTGCTCAAGCCGAATTTCATTGGGTTTCTCAAGACTTCCTTCCAGTAGGGCAGAGTGGAGATAAATTGGTATGCTCGTTTTATTTGCATTTTGTACGATGTATATCAATCTCTAATTTGACTTCAATCGTGGCCAGCAACCTCTTCCAAGAACCATTCCCGTCATCAAATTACGCCTTAATGGGGTTCTTCAGGCCACTCAACCTCCGCTGATGCCGCGACTCTTCATTCGCATCCCACCCGCTTCTAAACAAACACCGCAGGTTGACGAAGAAGTCCCTACGGAGGATGAGACATTAGGCGATTGGAAGAATGACGAGACTGGTGAGCTGCTCAAAAAGGTCTCGAGGTTTGCGGATGATGAGACGGACGAGGAAGATGCGCCTGATTGGTTTTTTGAAGAGGGCGAAACTAGGTCTGGAGATCCTGACTATGTGTTTTGTCCTGCCCCGCATCGGAAGCAGTTGCTTCACCTCTTCACTAGGCACTTCTGTCAACATCCCATATTCCATGAGCCTGACAAGAAACCTCATTCCACCACAACCTATGCGATACGCCAGAAACAAATTCGCGAGGCCGCCGTTTACGAGATGTATCAATTCTGTCACCAACGGCAGCTTAACGATGTATGGGCCTATTTTTGGAACAATTGGTATTCTGGGAAGCGCTGGCCACTTTGGGCCCGCTCGACTTCTCCTCATCTCTCGCGCCTTCGTACAACAATGACAGTCGAAAACTTCTGGAAACAACTCAAACACGAATTTCTTCACCATCTTCTTCGCCCACGCCTAGACCAGCTCATCTGGATACTCGTTGCTCAAGTCACGCCCACTTACATGTATCGCGCTGAAATCCTCGATACTGGATATCGTGCCGGGCGTTCAAGACCACTCACAGCATTTCAAACCTACTTCAAGTGGTCGTGGATTTGGCTGCAGAGTGTCAAGTGCAGTGGGAAGAAATACATGACAAGCATCGAGACGTGGACTTGTAACTGCGGTGCGCAAAAATATAACACTCACCACCTGTGTAAACACCTCGTTCAGGCCGTCGGGCCACTCCCCATGACATTTTGGGGCCAAGTTATTCGCCGTCGCGCTGTGCCGCTGTATCGACACCCCGACTTACGAGCACTCAATGCCGCGCAGGCTTCCACCACTGCCGCTGTCCGTTATGACCTCCCAACTCATAATGGCAACATTTCTGATAGAGATGACCAAGGCGCTTCCACAGCCATCGCGACTCATCCATCAGCACTGGGTATTATCGAGTCAGAAGGGACTGAAACTCAGGCCGCTACCTTCAAACCCATACTACGACTGCGCACACTGCCTCTGCACCATAACACTGACACACTGCACACACCGCTGCGCACGCCGCTTTGACTCGCAAGCACCAATGGTCCGCATACACCATCACGCCGCAAAGCACCATGGACACCGTTGGGTGACGACAGCAGCGGTGATGAAGAGGTACGCATGACTCACAAAAACCTTACATTTCTACAGTATTTTACTTATGTTGTTCTTGTTTAGATGTCTCGCAAGGTACGAGTACTCGAACGCACCACCCGTGACCTCATAGAGGCTGGCGAGATCATCCTCGACCAACTACCCCACCGAAATAACATCTGGATCAATAGCATGCACCAGCAGAACATCGGTGCTGTGGCTGGTCATCTTGTGCACGATGTTCGATGGGTAGAAGCGACCGGTCATGTGCGCGAGAACACTTGGCCGCAGACTGGAGATTTGGAGGCACTTCGTCGGTCGAGAAATACCATGGGTTATCAGGTGTGGCGGAGAGATTGGCAGGTTCAGTCGTCGCCTTAAAACCCATACAGTGTCAAATTATACTTCTCCATTAGTAGTAAAATGTGCTTAATAAGTTTCACTCAACAACAGACTCGAAATACTCGGCTATCTACTAAGTATAACAACTGGATGTACAGCACACCATCAACATAGTATAATTGATTATCGTGGCTTCAGCACTTGCGAGAGACGCTAAGTCGTTCAGGAACGGGCGCGGCCTCGAACGCTTACGTCACAGGCACTTTCGACAAAAACTTGTTGGGTGAATAGCTTTCAGTGGATCTGCACTTTCCTTACGCGTTGTACTGATCACAAACTCATAGCGAATTCCATCAGCCTTTCCATCAGCAACTGCTAATGGAATGATCAATCAAGATGGTTAAGTTGCTGTCCACCCACTGAACACGCTGCATACAAAAAAAGGTATATCTAATTCGACTTCCATGCATCCGACAATATGAGTAATGGGCTTTGGTGCAGTCTTATACAACACTCACGGACATTCACGACTCCGTTTCGTCAAGCCATGAGGAACATATCCGCTGTCAAAGCAAGCCATTAAGCTAGTAACTTAGTGCTGAGGTATGTAAATGTTGGACTTAGGCAAATATCCTTTCGCCTGCTTACTATTTACTTACTTGTCAGTCTCGGAGATTGCCGTGGTACTATACAGTTCATCAGCCACATACCGACTTAGATATACTGACACGTTACGCTCGGGTTTACCTCAGTGATCTGTTCCATCACTGAGGTAAGCCCCACGCTTCTTATTTTGATGTTCTCCACACTTACGCTTCGTACATAGTTCTCCGTGCTTCTAGGTACTTATATTGAATATAGTGATCTGTTCCATCACTGAGTTCTCCGTGCTTCTAGCCCTTAATTCAACAGTAAATTCACCCAGTTGTCCGAGTTGTGACCTTAAAGCGTAGCTTGTACACAGCCATACATAGATGCAAAAGTCAGTGTTTGCTCACGCGAGCTCACATGCTAGCAGAATCGAGGCAGCTGAATCATACTGCGCAAATGGCTTACATTGTTGTATGGATTGTTTTGCGTGGCTCGCTGGGAGTCGGAATTAAATTTTGACTNAGTGAATTAGTGAAAGGTGCCCCNTGCTTCTTCTGTCCCCGCCTTTTTTCAGCACCTATCTTCGAATTCGTAATCATGATTGTGATTGACGTNGCCACCCTGTGTCNTTGATTTGATCTTGTACNGGATGTTGAAAGTGGAGAAAAAGACCAAAACAAANAAAAGGAAGTACAAACACGCNCTGATTCATNCATCATGCTTTCTTGATGCTTTCGGAAGAGAACGGCCGCAGAAAAATCAGTAGCTTCCGATAGATGAGCAATGAGGTTATTGGAAGTCGAATCAACCAAAACTGTAGACATATCTTGCACTATTGCACTTTGAAAGTGAATACTTGCCTGCATTGACTGATAGCAAGTACAGTAGGCTGTTGTCGTCACTTGGACAACTCTGTCCATTGACACAATTGTAGTGACTTGTACTCATCAGTAAAACTACACATTTACTGTGGCTACTGTAGTCACTGTGACGCACTGTGAGATGGCCCTGAACTGTCATGCCCAAATAAGGCAACTTCAGTCAGTTCCACTGTTGGCAATCTCATCAACTGTGGGCCAGTTCGCTCACAGTGGCCCCCAGTGTCAGCAGTGCCGCAGTCCAGCATTTGCTCTTCTTTTTCACAGTTCAATAATAACAAATAAATATACAAGTAAATATTACTACATCTATGTTGTGCGGAATGCTCGAAAAGGGTATTCATCATGGGCTTGCTATGTCGGTCATAGCACGAGAGGTAGGGGAGCGCATTGTGTTGGAATGGAGCAGCCTCTGCGCCATCCAGCCCGTCATCATCAACTTCCATCGAATCGTCACCCATCCTCGCCCCTCGCTTCCTCTGCTCCTCCTCGCGCTCTACATGGTCTTCCTCTGCCTACAATCTGCCAAGTCACCCTCGACCGACCACTGACCCCTACCCTGCAACTCCGTGAACACAGAGCCCTTTTCCACAGCCACTAGGCGCTCACCAGCCCAAAATGCGTGCAACCACCGCCTCTCCGGCATCAAGAGCTCATCGACGCGCTGCTCGTCATCCTCGTCATGGTCATCTTCAATCATCCCATCGACACGCCCCTCTTCCACCTCATCCAAAACCTCTATCTCCGTCTTGTCTTCGCCTGACTTCCAATACCCAGGATCATACAGTCGCCGCCCTCCCCATGCCATACCCCGAATGCACCAACCTTCAGGCAATCGCGTCTTGCTGCCCAAAGTCGGCTTGGTAGGGCCAACGTTCAAGATGCGTCGCGGCACCTGGGCAAGGAAACTCGCCAACAACTCCCAGGGCACCGAACACTCCAGAAGGGCGAGGGCCTTGGGTTGCTGCGATACTGTACCCAAGAAGCTGAGCAAGATGGTAATGTAAGGGTTGAGAACGTCGTGACGTTCAGGAGCCTTCAAGACGTGTGCAAGCATGCCAAATGCGAGCTGGGAAGCCATCTTGAACGCCGGAGAGGTTTCCGCGGGTACCGAGGCATTCGAGAGGGCAGGCGAAGTCTCACTGTCTACATCCATCTTGTCATCCCCGTTGGCCTGCTTCTTTGCGAGCGTCACCTTCACGCCACCGTTAACAACGGGTCGCTCCTGACCACCGACGATCCCAAGATGTTCAAGCAAAACNCCGTGGGAGCNTCCGTACTCGAGGAGCGATCCNATATTAACNACAGCCATCATAATCCACTCGCGTGCTTGNGGNTCTTCGATGGACAGGCGTTCCAGGAATCGGGCGAGCATGGGAGCGAAGCCATCAAGTTGGATCTTGGTAAACAGCATACCGTGGAGGAGAACAAATAAGTCGATGGCATGAGCGTCGGGCGCGGCTCGGCGCGCCTGCGCAGCGGACGACCAAACCATGAGAACAGATTCGCGCGATGTAGCGAACGGATGAGTGGTTATCATACTAAAGCAGATAGATCAGAAGAATGCAATATGATACGAAAAAGATGTTCCTGACCTCTTTACAAAGTGATAGATTCCACGCAGCTCCTCACCCTCCACCTCACGACTCAAGAGACCCAGGTGGTGGCGAAGCCTCNCATTTCNTGGCATGCCGTCTATGCCTGCNGCATACCAATTTCTCGCAATACTCCGCCACNGCTCTTTCTCCGGCTCGAGATCAGACAAACGAGCAGCTGCGATTCCGACACTCGCACTCGGCTCGTCAATTGGNGNGGACGGTCGGTTGCTAATGGAGCTTACAGCAGCCGAGATGTTCGCATCCATCGTGCNAGGCGAGAGCTCGGAAACACCACTCATGGCTGCGACAGTGAGAGAAGACGAGGGCAATGAAGTGGCGGTGACCATGGCTGACACGGCCATATGATAGCGTGCCAGATCACCCAGAGCTTCCTGCCAGTTGGACTTGAAGGTGGAGAGTGCGGGCTCCTCGAACAGGCCGCTGCAAAAGGTGTACGCATAGTAAATAAAATCTTGTAGATGCTCCATCGCAATCTTGGAAGATAACGACGAGCGACGGAGGTTCTCAAGCAGACGGTGGAAGGCGTGGGACCAAAGGCGGATGANGATGCGGTATTTTTNGGGTATACTCCGCAGCGAAGCAGGAACGCTGGGAGCTAGTGAGATCTCGAGGAGATTGTGCATCATCTCCGCTAGCCTATAAAAAAAAATGAGTGACAGAAAACAGAGAGATAACTCNGAGGACTTACATTTTGTGATCCTCGGTCACCTTCTTCCAGCAAGCNNTTTCTGCCTCCTCACTGCTCATGTCGAAACTTGTCNGCAGGACAACACGTCCCTCATCCACGTTCTCATCAGAGTCATCGCTCAGAATCTTCGTCTCCAAAGTTGAGATATCACGATACAACTTCTTGAGCTGCGCGGAGAATGTATTGGTTTTCGCTTCGTCGCGGGGTTTGCGATCGAACAATGATGAGGGAGCGGAAGAGTCCCTTGGAGGCAGCGAAGAGACCCTGGGTCAAGGAGACGACATCCTTCATCTGGTCGATGGACTTGATGCGGTCCTTTACGGCCTGAGTGTACTCAGAGCGAAATTCATCGAGGACGCTCTGTTGATGTGTCCCTCCNCCCATTCCTTGTACGGCATCCTGATGATCTACAGGTGTTCAATCTTGTCAATACACTGTCAACATCCTTCCATGCCATGCGAGATTTTACAACCCGGCCAGCTGTGTAGCACAACACAGATGTAAATGGCACAGGACACGCACCTTCGCGATGTAGGTGAAGAGGATCAAGTAGCCGACAGCGAAACTACCTTGAACTTCTCAGACNTTTCCGCGTCCACAGCGTTATCCGGTGATTCCAGTATACTGAAACCAAGTTCGCCNGGTGCATTGCTTACTCCACTGCCAGAAGATGTGGTGGACGAATAAACTTCTGTTATACCGTTGCCATCCACCGGTAAAGTATCCGCATGCGCGACGCCTNTCCCACCACCAAATGGAAAAACTCTGCGGGAAGGCATCNTCAGCCACGACNGAACAGGAACGTTCCAACTCGATGATGAAGGCTGGCGTACAGGNGAGAGATAGCGCTCACTGGCTGACGTTAAAGGTGGGTATGCGTGGCCAGCTTGGGAGGGTGTTNGAGTGAGGCTTCCCAGGCTAAGTGCAGCTTGGTCGTGGATGGAGGAGTTGGTAGAAGAGGAGGTGGAGGGAAGAGGCGGCGACTCTGAAAGGGGCGAAGTGGTGATAGGTATGAATGATGCACTATTTCTTTTCTGAACGTAAGTGAAATCTTCGTCATCGTCCAGATGATCGGAAGCACTCGTCGAGCGACCAATGGGTAACGAATCTTGGAAAGGTCGCAGTAGTGATGACAATCTGAACNTGCTGTTCGCTTTGGGCAACTGCTCAACGGCGCTAAGTGGGCGCTCCTCTCCAACGCGGGGCATGGTCGCTGAGCGAGGAACTGTGTCTTCGTGATGAGGTTGGGAGATGATGGGAGTTTGTTGATGACCTCCGACACAAGCTCAGCGGGGGGCAANGGGNGGGGGGGGGTAGACATTGCGCGACTGCATCCATCCCACATCACATCAGCCAGTCAGATCCCTAGCATCCGGACATCACAAACGAAGACGACACGTATGCATACATGAGTTGAGACACGGCTGCGACCGTCTGCGGGCGAACGCGCGATGCTGGACGAAACAATTCCTTTAGCCCACTTCCAGTTTGAAACAGACAAATTGGCGTTCAGGTAAAAAGAATGAAATACGTACCGGACGTCTGGCGATAGTCGTTAAGTTGTCGTTGAGGAGGTTGCTCATGTTTGGGAGCTCCTCTCGAAGCATGCGAACCGCTGGCGTCAGAAATCGCCTCGGGCTCTACAGTGCNGCGCATAGGGATGGGATCTGTGGCCGGATTGAGCGGCTTGTTCTGCGGCTCNGCGTGGGGATGGGAGATGCGTGGTGGTCCTGATATCTTGAGCCGGCGAGAGAAATNGTCGGCGTCGTCCTCTGCGNAAGNGAAANGGGGAGTGTGGGATTAGCTAGCAGTTGACTCGTAGGNAGCGGGTTCAAAGACGTNCTCAGGCTGCTTCAAGTACCTCGACTCCATGCTCTACTCTCGGAGGNGGTTTGGNATGAGAGGTGTGCTGTGGATGAACTGCAAGCNTGGCCCCGCGCGACAAGTGTGTCGAACCGTGGGAGAGCAAATCAGCACCTGAGATACTCTCNCACGGCCTCGACGCGTCTTGAAGCTTGAAGCTAACTTGCTCTTTCGGACTACCTTCTCCCAATCTCTGGCCTGTCCACTACCACCACCACCCCATCTCCCACTAGTCCGTTCGCGCATCTGCTGTCTCGCCGATAGCANGTGCCCGGTGTTCNCCCAGTTGGGAATGCNAGCTCATTGACCAGCAAAGCACTCCAATGTTCACCCACACCATGGTAAGTCTCCTCCCCTCTCCTCATCACCCCTGCCTTGCGCGGCATTGAAACAGTTTTCAGAATGTCTTCACAGTCTGACTCCGACTCCGAANGCCCCGCAGCACCCCGTGCCCCGAGTGCCAATGCCATCGCGAAGCCTCCAGGTGCATAAATTCGGTATGTGTGCCAGCATTGCCATTCCCACTCCATGACTCCAGCACGAGAGGCATACTGATGACTTTTGGGCTGTGCATAGTCATCGCGCTGGCAACTCACAAGTCTCGAAACCTAACTCGATGCATTCAGCAGGCGCAGGCGGCTCCTCATGTTGAAGCTCTACACCGATGACTCACCAGGCCTCAGAGTGTACGTGTCATCATTGACGCTACGCTCTCTCTCTGTTTATTTTCTAATTCTAACTTGCGTTTCTCCGCAGTTGTAATTAGTAAGTCGCCATTTGGCCTTTGAGACAGCAGATCAACGGGAGTTTCCTAACGATGACGCACTACGCGCTCCAGTTTCAGAAAACAGCACGCGCAGTGCATCATCATGATGCAGTTGTTGTCGGAAACAAATTTACCAGGGCACGGTCACAAGTTGGTGTGCGACGTGCAGCGTTCAGCGTTCGGTGTGCAGCGTGCGGTGGGCAATTCACCCAGAAGAGTGATTTGGCAAGCCCAACGTGAATGTCATGCTGCGATGGGAGCAGAGACGGAGTACTTGTCGCAACTCTTCCGCCAGAACCAGGAAGAGGAAGCTACACCGGATGAGCAACGACTCTGCCACGGATCCGCCGTCTTCCGCCGTCTCGTATTCCTCCTTCGGTGGTTCCTTCTCTAGCTCTGGTACCTCGCCCGTTCATTTGAGCGAGGCGACTGCATTGTTGAATGGCGGTCTGCTGCCATCTGTTACTTTGTGGCTAGTATGGCTGCCGCTCAACTTTAGTCACAGTAGATATTGAGGATAGGCATGCTATCTCACCAGGCAAGCATAGCAAAATTAATCAGAAAGCGATTTCGTTCGCATTGTGATCACAGTATTTGTTAATGTAATAACTAGCAAAAGCAAATAGACTGTATGTATGCTTGAAATCCCGAGGGAGAAATGCATCACCGTATATGCCAATTAAATGCGCACCCCGCAATATTGTATCCAAATGAATGACACCCGCATTCCATTTGCCACGGCCATCTTTGTCCGGCTTTACCATCCACATTCCCGTCTGGTCACAGGGCCTGTCCCCGACCGGTACAAACCATTCTACGAGTGCACATGGATAATGAACCCGTCGATAATCAAAAGAAAAAAAAAAGTAGCACTTGCGCGGCATGTAGGCCACGCATTCCTGGCGCTGCGTTCATCTGCACAAACACGCAATCATTGCGTGGGGGTCCGTTATGCCAAGATGGCACCGAGCGTATGCGATGTCGATGCATCCCTCCAACACCGGACGGATCACTTGGCGAGTAAAAGATGGCTAATGCAGAGTGAAATACTGATACCTTGCCGTCATAGTGTGGACAGTTGGCGAGGTCAACGTCGGCACCAGGAGCATCAGCGTCAGGGTTCAACTGATCGAATAGAAATCGGCGGATGAGATTAGGGAGGTCAGGACGGTTGATCTTTTCTGCTAAAGCATGCAGATGCTTAGGATATCCTCGTGCTAGATTTGAAATGAGCAACTAAAATGATAACATGGAGATGAAGTAAAACTGTACCTTTAGTTTTTGCAAGCGTGACCGTAGCATCCACTCGAGGGCCATCGTAATCTCCAGCAGGTAGAGTTGGTGGAGGGGGGGCAAGAGGTATGGGAATTGAAACTAATTGAGCAGCTTTGGACAGGCAAGGCCCATTGAGCATGCCACGAGCATCAAAGTCGACACGTGCGGCAGCAATTTTATCGAGGCGCTGGTTGGTGAGTAGCATTTGTCCCAGTGCATTAAAGTGGCTTGACCGACGCCATGGTTCCTTAACTGCTTTGATGTGTTTTGATTCTGTGATCGATGAACAAAGCCCATTTGGTGCGCCAAATTCTTGGACGAGATGGCAATAATGCGTAAGAGAGTGCTGGCGAGGAAGAGAGAATCCAGTCGGACGAACGCCAACTGTCTCGAAGATCACCCAGTCTGCATGGAAGCGGGCAAGGGCGTTACGCATTTCGTCAAGGGTTGTTTCATTGAGAGTGGACCGTCGGACTAAATAACAAAAATCCATAAACGCGCTAATGGCGCGCACCATTTGTGCTGGTACATGACCAACAATGGCTGGCAGGTAAACCTGTGCATATTAGGCTGTTGATAAATAAAAATAGAAAGGCAGCATGCACGCACCTTCATCAGTGCCTTTGAATCGTCACCTGTCCACTGTTTAAACCCGCGCCCATCAGAAAACCATCGTAAACCAGGAAATGCTGGTGCCGCAGCAATGCTAAGTCGTGCAAAGTCAAGTCAGCAGATGGATAAACTGTTGTTGATGCCAGTACTCACCGCTGATCGATATCAGCTATGATAGCTGCAGCATCAGCTGCCGTATGAACTAGTTTTATGTAGTCTTCAACCCAAGTCACGAGGTGATCCTTGAATGTTCCCTTGATTACTTGATGGAGAATGTCAAATGATAGTAATTCATGGATATCGGCACGAGGAAAATGAGATGTAAATGGCTAAAATGAACAAGCATGAAGGTTAGTGCAAGTAACATTGAGCGGCGTCTTCATCAAGCAAGTGTGCACATACCAAGACATCGTCGATGATGCCGTGATCTTCCCATAAAGTTTTGACATCGTATGTATCCATCAAAAGTCGAGTGCATGCGTGAGATCGTGGACTGCCGCCAGCATCAAGG
Source organism: Bondarzewia mesenterica (assembly GCA_004802705.1). Lineage (NCBI taxonomy): Eukaryota > Fungi > Basidiomycota > Agaricomycetes > Russulales > Bondarzewiaceae > Bondarzewia > Bondarzewia mesenterica. The sequence continues at coordinate 20,212 of SGPL01000439.1, forward strand.
TCATTATGATCTGCACCACACCTGCAAGTGCAGACTCATCAGCAACATACCAAAGAGACCAGATAGTGCTTACCTTGGACACCATCCTGATACAACGCAGGCCAGCATTACCTGCTCTGGATAATCTGCGATATAGGGGCCTAATGCATATACCGCGCGTCGCAAATGGCCATCAGGACAGCGCACAATTTCAGGAGTTGTCATTCCTGAATGGAGAGATGCGAGAATATGAGTCAATGAGGTATGGTAGAGCTGCCTACGGAATTTGCGAAATGTTGCATTGCCGCTATACTCTCTATCAGCTGTATGAAGGTCACTGTTTAATATGATGCATGTTATGAGAGAATGGTAATGAAACTTACTTTTGGGAATAGCTAAAAATCTGACGAGGCTGACTGCATTCCGATGCGCCCGCCGCACATTGTTGTGTATATTGCCATTGGAGATATACAACGGGTAATACTCAGTTTGCCCTGTTGCTACTGAAACAGTCGTCTTGTCGGAGCCAAGAATGATGGGTACTAGCATCGCCCCATGCGTGACAGGATCCTTTGCGATCTCGTTCTATAGGTCAGCACTTAAAATATTAGTTATCAGCAAGGAAAAAAAAAAGAATCAAAGCACCGCCTGTCGCCATGTCCAGTTCCCCGTCATGAAATGCGTCCAAACTCGTTTGCCATCCCTGTCAAATATCTGAACTGGGCTGTAATCAATCTCATCCTTGAAATCCGGGTTTGCTAGCTGGTTGAGGACAAGGCCACGGGGGTCACGGAACCAGACATCATAGTGGGCTAACATCCAAGGCGGGGCTTCACCTTCGGGCAGTGCTCCCGTGTACCGAACAGAAAAAGATTGCCAAGGGAGATCGCCGTGAGTGACTGAATCTATTATGCTGTGAAGGTGAGTGTGATTGCGAAAAGGCGGCTCATCGCCGGCCTTTTGCGAAGAGGCCCAAAGTCCTAATAGGTTGTCGATATGTGTCTCAGGCATTTAGTCTTGACGAAAGAGGAAGTCGGCTAGCTCGAATTGACTTCGGTCAGTAAAAGGGCTCCAGGCTGCATCCGCTGAATTTGCATAAGGCGGAGGCAGTGTATCGGGTGGTAAGTCATTTCCATCGGCATCGACCGGTATACCTATTTAAAAAAAAATCAACTTGAACTCGAACGGACTCGAATAGCAGTAGAATCACTGACCATCAAGCACAGGATGGTGAGTTAAACTCACATGCTGAGCTAAGGGAGGCATGGGAGCAATGGGGTCACCTTCATCTAGAGCGTCTTCAACGTATGCATGTTGGTAGAATGGCGGAATTAAGTCCGCGGCTAGGGCCAGAAGTACAGGTTGCACATTGTGGTGATGTGTAAGAACCGGATGGATAGCTGTCCGATGTTGTCTTAAACTGCCTAATGTTAGAAATCCTCAATGATAGAGGGCCGTGCTTCCTGCATTGCAAACAAATCTGTGCTCTTGAAACCTTGGGTGATTCGTCCGTTGAGGTGCCATAGTAGTGGAGGGAATATCTATCTTGAATGGAGTGAGTGTTGGAGTGGTGTCAGTAGAATAAGGCAAGCCTGAGACTTCCCTTGCTGTCGGACAAATTAAAACAAAGAGCACAGGCGCCCGCTCGAGCAGCCAATGAAAGAGATGCATAGAAGACTGTGTCAGAAGTCAATGTCGGGTAAGTAATCTTAGCAACTATATCGCCATTAGGCCATGAAAATGGTAGGCAGGTCGATTATCTCACGTACCTTGCCAGCGATGCACGGTGTTTACCTTGGTCATTAAAGGCCATTTTCTGCACCTTAGCATTTCCCCCTCTCACTTGACTATCACTGCCTATGTCGTCTAGAATCACTCGCCCATCTACTCAAAGTTGCCCATCCTGGACTTCCTGATAAACCTGCCCCACGCCGGAGTAGTGCACAAGTAAAGGTGGATAGCGAGGTGGCTGCCGCATCTAAAAGGATAGTTGACAAAGAAAGACAAGATAAGCTTAAGAAGATCAGAATTTTCAAGGCTCGAGCTCGAGCGCTGGCAGCACAGACTGAAAAAGAAGTAACGCAGCCATTAGCAAGTATCGCAACCAAGCAACCTCGGCCCCTCGTGAGGATGAAAGATTTGATCGACTATGACTTCGGTCTTCTGGACGCTGATCAAGGTTAGTACTACGTTCACTTCCTTGCCTTGTCCATTCAAGTTAATGACTGATGAACCACCGCCGACCTTAATTTAGTGTTGAGCGAAGAACCTGACGAAGATGTCGAGATGGTCCCTACGGAAGTCGAGGAAAGTGAGCGTGAGGATGAGGATGAGGATGGGGATGGAGAGATGGGAAAAGGAAAGGAGAGAGGTATAAGTCATAGCGAAGGGGCCGCTTACCAATTGGGAAGGAAAGAGCTCTTAACCGTTATCACAGCGGAGATCCGTACGAAGAAGGCTAAACTTGAGGTGGGAGTTGTCCACGATAAGAAGAAGCATGGTGATGGAAAAAGAAAAGCTGCAGCGTGAGTAATCAGAATTCAATTTATTCCATTAACTAACTGACTTACTTTATGAACCAGCGGCAGTATGGGCCACTCGAGCAATAAAAAAGCTAAAGTTCAGCCACCCTCTGGTCTCGTGCGAGGATGGAGGAAGAACATACCTGAGGATATCAATGAGAAGGACTTCATTGAGGTTAAGTCCAGCTCCGAGGACGAGATTCAAGACAAGCGGCAAGTCATACCCCATCGTTCTAAGCGCCCAGCACCACGCCCGGTATCGCGCCGGCCTATTTCCACTGCCCTAGCTCCTACCATCCCTACCTTTACTGGAACCACCCACGTCATTAATGCTAAGCTTGTGTTAGCTGATATTTTTGCTGAAGGCACTCCTTACGACTCTGATACTTCGAGCATGTTTGAGAACGGAGGGCTCCAGGATGAGAATGATGCTGTCGAAGGTGCAGATCTGAAGGCCCGTGTCAAGACCAAGTCCTGCGAGCTCACCGAGGTGATTGCGGCTGCCATAGGCCCTGAAGAGCAAGAGGGCAAAAAGCATGTAGGAGGGAGCATTCTCCATAAGGAGAAGGATAAGATGCGGGTTTTCAAGTTGGAGGATGATAAGGCCATTGCAGCGCCTATGCTTTTGAAAAAGGTAAGTCTTATATTTCTACAAACTACAGCATCTGATCACACAATTACGAACGGGACATAGGAGATTGCGGGCATCACCCCGGAGCAGAAACGCGTGTCCGGGAAGTTAAAGTTGAGTTCCGACGCTTCTAACTCTTTGTCTTCCACTCAATCTCAGCCCCAATCAGAGTTGAAGTCACGCACCCCCACGAAGATTTGGACTAACTCAGATCTCCCTATTGGTTGCTTACCCAGGTGGCATCTGGTGTTCATGCCGATGTGGCTGGATTACATGAGAACTCTACATGAACCTTGGGATACTGAAATTGTTGCGGGAGCTCAAGCTCTGTGGGATCATGTCTTTCCTAGCATTCCTCGCGTGCTTGCCCTCAAGGGGGAGCCAATTTTTGGTGTGGTAAGTGTTCAATCCAACGCAATGTATCATCTTTATATCAAATAGTAAATTGCTGATATTTTTGCAGTGTACACAGCGTATTTACGAATGGCACCGAAACTTTGCATTAGACGGAGTGGATGCTGTAAAGAGGTTTTTTAGCAGCAACGAGGAGTTGTTACCAACTATGGCAGATAAGGCGGCATTCGTGGCTTATGCTGCACTGCAAGGGGATGACACATCTGTCGTTCCATTTTTATGGGGCAGCATCGACATGGATCCCACCACACGTAATAAGGTAAGTACATTTAGTCTACTGAGATCACCTCGTTTGTCCTCTTAACCTTCATACAGGCCCATATCGGGGCGTTCCGATCCAAGTTCATCCTGCGGTCCCTCCGTCATCATCTTAGGTCCGTTATGACAATCCCTCTTGCCGACAGAGACACTGCTCCACCAATTGGTGCCGTTGCATTGGCCACATGCAGTGTGAGTGAGATCAGCTTCATATCTAAATATTGACAATTTACCTTGTGTAGGCTGAGCGAGCACTTCAATTATGGTCCAGCGGAGTTTTTGTTCAACCAGCGAGCAACGAGAAGTTTTCCAATGGCGTTTGGGGCATCAAAACGGAGCAGTATGTTAGATCTCTTCGGGACAAAAGCGATGTCAGTTGGCGTAAGTTGATTGCCAATGCTGAGGCATTGATGGCGCTTGAGTTTCCCAGTGATGTCTTGGTTGCAGGGGCATCAGGAGGTACTAACACTCTTACTTCGGGTAGTGGGCGTCCAGCGCGTGCTGCCTGTGTCGACATTGAGTCTGAGCCGGAGACTTTCGATTGAGCACATTGGTGAGCCATCTTTCCGGTGTGCTAATTGAATGCTAATGTTTTTGCACCTGCCATCAGAAGTTATGTTACGTTGTTCAGAGGCAGCGGCAGCCATAAAAATTGCGCGAAAAACTCATAAAAACCCATCGTATTATCGCATTCTCGTATCATTGTTTCACGTCGTAGACTAGTCGAGATCACCCCACTCATGCTTGTAAATGTATTTCCAATTCATGCCGTGCGGCACTTTTGATGACCTTAAATTTCTGTGTAAACTGCAAGACTGTTGGCTGCTGACTGGTTGGCTGTGGTGCCCGAAAAAAAAATTCAACAGTCTGACTGCTATCAGTGGGATACACTGCTACAGTAAAATACACTGCTACAGTAGGATACACTGCTGACAGTGAATTAAATGGATGAACTGATGGATCAAAATGGGCTACTGCTGATAGGGTACCTGGCAGATAGCACTGTCAGCAGTGGGGCCACTGTGGCCACTGTCGCACTGATTGGCACTGTGACAGTGGCCACAGTAACTATGTACTTTTCCTGATGCTCTGTTAAAAGTAAAAAGGAAGCACCCTTTCACGCCTGGACCATCACGCATCACGATGCATCACATATGCATTTCATGATTGATTCCATCAGCAGCAATTGCACAACAAAAGGTGGGTTCATGTTTGATGGGATCCGGATCCGCTACGAGTTCGCGATCAGTACAGTGCAAGGCGTAAGGGAAGTGCAACGCAGAAGAACTTTATCCCCTACAATTCTGAGGCTACAAATGATGGAGTATACGATGGAGTATCAGTTGCCATGTAGGCTATACAGTATAGGACCGTCAAACACAACGGGCAAATTTAACTCGTGACTCTAATATTTTCTGTCACACAAAACACATTCAAAATTTTATAGACGTGTGTACATTTATCATTAGAATGCTGTAAAAAAATGATGTAGCGAAGGGAGTGATACTACGAAAGATATTTGAGTAAGTATCGTAGCGGGAGACATTGCAGCTGAACCACCAAACACAACGCTGTGCTTATGTAANAAGATGGTGAATAGAACGCAACCTATGATTGTGTCATTTTGCCCAAATCGAGCTGCTCAGCTTGATCCCTGTCAGAGTTGACNAGATTGTGATAGAAGCATTGCANGAAGCTGCTCACTAAAATTCAGAGGAATGCTTTTGACCTGTATGATACTGTGTACATNAAAAAAANCTAGGATTTACAGCTTACTCTATATTTTAGACAGCTTTCTTCGCAAAACAAATTTCACATTAGTGTAAACATTGACAGTTTTTCGTNTATTTCTCTTTCAGAACTTGATANAATATTCTGATTTTTTGATATGATCAAGAANANGTAGGGATGTAAATTGTACAATTTTTAAAACAAGCATAGATGCAAGATATTGTGAGGTAGCCTGATGGTGTTGTGTTTGGTGGTGGTGTTGTATTTGACGGTCCTACACTGTAGTATGTGCTGCCCTCTGCAGCGCCGCACCGGTTGACGTGATATCTGCTTAACTAGAGCAGGTTCAATTCTAGATTTCTCCAATCTTACAAAAAGGTATCGAACTGCAATCTCGCACCAACCCTTCTTTCTCCCCCTCTAAGGCACACTATGGTTGCTTTTGATAATACTCTCAGTGCCATGTACTTGGGCTCCATCGTACACCTTTTCACTCTTGAGAACTGATGACAGTAAAGCCTCTATGCGATTACCTGCATTCAAATTTTCATTTATTTTCAGCAATTTCCATCGGACAGGCGTGCCTCGAAGTGGATGGTGTGTTATTCGTCTGATATATTGAACAACACAGGTTCATGACATGGTATTCCTATTCAGGTTTCCATACTAGTATGGTAAGTCTGTGATGCCGCCGCCGCCGTTCTTCTCTCTTTCTCATCTGGCCCCGTCTGCAAGATTTTAGACACTGTTCATCTTGCATTCGTTCATCAGTCAATCTACTGGTTTGGTTTGCTTTTCATATCATTTTTTTTTTTGCCGTTCTGATTGCTCTCGATTCACTGCAGTAACAGGTACCTTGTTTCTAACTTCGATAATCAGCGTGCATCGGGATCGATACCATGGTATATTTGATTTTTCTTTCTGTCGCCACCAATGGTTCATGATCTATGTAGGAGTATCATAGTGATTATTTCAGGAATTCTTCGCATTCTGCCCCTCTTTTACGTACCCTCACCAACAATAGATCGTTATAGTTATCACGGTAAGCATTTTAGTGCTGCAAGGTTAGTGAGCGACTGCACGAACATCAGGCTGCGCACGCACAGAGCATTAGCAATGCCACTGTCAAGGAGTAAGTATCTTTTTTTTTCGTAAGGATGCTCTAATCCTGCCGCAGAATGTTCGTCTGGAGAGTGTGGCGAGGTTTATTTTTGTTTTTCTCAATTCAGTTGTTCGTGCTCTTACTACGCTTCAGTGAGTAATAAGAGGGTCTGGTCCGGTTTTTTGGTGAGCAGATTGAACCCATGTCTGTATCGTGTTGAAAGAATTAATCAAGCATAGTCCATCTTCGTGGCCATAGAATTCGGTATGTCATCTCGTGGTGTTCTCAGCACTAGCACTCACTGTTATACAAATCCATCAGTGTCAGGAATCGGTGAGCATTATTTGGATGCTGATTCAATTAATATCCCTGATCTTTTTTTTCAGGCTTTGGTATCAAAGGGTATATTCGTGTTAACCGACTCTCAATCCAAAAGCTCATATTTCCTTTAGATTCTACGTCAAATCATGGAAAGAGTTTGAGACGCTGAAAGTAAGTGAAGCCCATACAGCTGTTCAGAACGATGCTCATCACGTTGTCAAAGTGGCTCATATACATCGGATTGGTTCTTGCCATAGTCGCGGGAGCCTATTCAGTCCCTTAATATAGTCTAAGACGGACTAGCTGAACGTGCATTCTCACCGACTGAGACTGTCCAGCGGACTTAGGCCCAACCAGTATCTCATCGAGGTTTTACACGATTGGGCCCAACATTTTAATGAGTTGGTTTGAGACTGTTGGGCCCAGCAAGGTGAAGAATAGCATAGGGGGTCCTCAGTGATCATCTGAGATGGGTGGGCCCAGCAGAATGCAAAATAGCATGAGGGGTCCTCAGCGACTGTCTGAGATGGGTGGGCCCAGCAGAATGCAAAATAGCGTGGGGGGTCCTCGGTGACTGTCCTGGAGACAAGTGGGCCCAACAGAATACAAAATAATGTGGGGG